>JAMPIV010020709.1:0-63260 GCA_024509875.1 Oreohelix idahoensis | reverse complement strand
CAGGTCCACAGCATAGCTGTTCTTGTGATAGTATCAGGGTCCCTTCTGAGGACGTGGCCAACCCAACTCCAGTGTCTGCCAGCTATGATGATGTGCATGTCCTCCTGGTTACTCCGAATAAGTAGTTCTAGGTTACTGATGATGTTTGGCCAAAAGATTAGAAGAACTTTCCTTAGGCAGATTGTGTGGAAGGAGGACAGTTTCAGCATTTCCTTCTCTGTTACTCTCCAGCATTCTGCACCATAGAGAAGCACAGGAAGTACACAGCTCTCATACATTCTTAGTTTGGTGTTTGTGCTGTACTGGGAAGACTTCCAAATGTTGTTGAGACTAGCAAAGGCTGTTCTCGCTTTATTCATTCTGTTGTTAATGTCCTTTCTTGTTCCGCGGTCAGGTGTTACTATGCATCCTAGGTAAGTAAATGTGTCTGTCTGTTCTAACTGCTGGTTCCTAACTGTTATTGGCTCAGGATTGCCCACATTTAGTGTCATGATCTCTGTCTTCTTCAGATTGATGTTCCAGCTGTTGCAGACTGCAAGGTCGCCCTTCTTGGGCTATTTGACAATTATTCCTTTACGCCACTCTGTTGGTGTTGTCTCAGTTTCCCAGACTTGTGCAAGTATTGGTTCTTATAGTTCTGCTGCTAGTTCAGGGTCTGCCTTGAATAACTCGGCATTTAGATTGTCGTGACCAGGCGCTTTTCCATTTTTTAACCCTTTGATAGCTGTGATGATTTCTTCATTTCGTGGAATGTCTGTATTTACGTCTAAGTCACTTTCAGCCTCAGGAACATTCAGCTGAGTCTCTGATGGTTCCTTATTCAGTGTTTCTCTGAAGTGCTCTGCCCATCTTGTTTCCTGCCCCTGTGCTGTGGTGATGAGATTTCCTTGCTTGTCTCTTACTAACGTTATGTTGTTTGCACCTCGTTTTCCACTGATAGTTTTAGTTATTTTATAAACTGTGCTTTGTTCATTTCTCAGTGCTGCCTCTTCTGCCTGTCTTGCAAGGTCATTCAGAAATGTCCTTTTGTTAGCACGGATTTGACGTTTTACTTCCTTGTCCAGCTGACTGAACTGTTCACTATATATTGCCTTTAACCTGGAAGACTTAGCTTCTGTTTTCTTTCTTTTCATTTCCTTTCTCTTCGCTATGGTGTTTAGCGTTTGTGGTGTTATCCAGTCTTGGCTCTTTCTTTCCTGAAATCCCAAGCATGACTTGCTGCTTTCCTAGTATATTGTTGAAATGGTGTTGAATTTCTGGTTGACATCATCGGTCTCTGTTCTTTCCTGGCTTTTGGTAATCCGATATCGTCTCTTTACGTTGACCACGAAAGCTTTTCTGGTGAGGGGGTCCTTAAGTTTCGTGATGTTATATCTTTTCTGTTTGATTGCAACTGGTCCAGCAGCTCTGAGTTTCACCTTCAGTCTAGCTACTACTAGGTGATGATCACTTCCCACATCTGCGCCTGTTCTTACTTTCATGTCTTGTAGTGCATGTCTCCATCTGCCATTGATCATTATGTGATCTATCTGGTTTCTGTCTCGTCCGTTTGGTGATTCCCACGTTAACTTGTGCACTTCTTTGTGTGGAAAAAGTGTTCCTCCAATGACCAGGTTGTTAATACTGCAGAAGCTTATTAATTTGTCCCCATTCTCATTTACTGTTCCACTGCCGCATTTCCCCATTACTCGTTTGTTATAATTATTGTGTGTTCCAACTTTCGCATTTAGGTCTCCCATTACTATAATAAGATCATACCTGGGTGCAGTTTCCATTTCCTTTTGTACCTGTTGATAGAACTCGTCCTTGATCTCTTCATCGTTGTCGTTTGTTGGTGCATAGCATTGTATAATTGTGGTGTTGGTGAATCTCCCTCTCAGTCTTATTCTTATCAGTCTGTTGTTGATGGGTTTCCATTTCAGTAAAGATCTTTCCATTCCTTTCTTCAGGATAATGGCTAAACCTCCGTTGCGCTAACCATCCTCTCTACCAGAATAAAGTACTGTTTCCCCTGTAGCTGTTTTTATTCTCCCAGTCCCTGTCCACCTGCTCTCGCTTATTCCCAGAATATGTAATTTGTAGTTCCTCATCTCTGCTGTGATTTGTCTCAGCTTTCCTGATTCATTCATAGTTCTGACGTTCCAAAATCCAATTCTGGTTTCGTGTTTTGCGGTCAGAGCATCCGTTTTCATGCCAATGGCTTCCTTTCAGCTTTCACCACTGGCAGTCATACAAGCCTGAGACTCAGGATGTCTGTCCTGCATCAAAGTTTTTCCATTTGTTGCCGCTTCATGTGCGATTTTTTACATAGACAGGGGTGTCGGCCCTGTGCTAAAACCCCCAACCTGGAGGACCAGGGTACCAGCTTTTGTCTGACCCCTACCCATGCAGACCAGTCCAGCTTGGTTGAACCTACCAGGAGTAAAACTCCCACTGGCATAGCTCTGGGGATTGTCAGGGTACACAAGCTGCCATACCGCTACAAGGTATAGGTACCATTGATGCTCCCATCTGACTCATTTTGATTCAAGTAGTAAAATAATTCTTCATGCATATAAAGATGCCCTCATCTGATCTGTCAGTGACAATAATTTATACAATCACCCAGGCCCACAGTGATTTTTCTCAGTGAATCATCATTATAAGGGAACTGGTTGTTCCAAATTGTAATCCTTGATATTGGAAAAGTTCCTGATTGGTTTTGATCACAGCGAGCTTCTCGGAGTCATCATCCAATCAAGTCTGTAAGTAGGCATTGATGAGATCAATTTCCAAGCAATGTCAATTTTGAAGTATATAGGAAAGTTAACCAGGCCTTGGTAATGGATACTATTGTTTTTATAACCGAGGAAGTGGAGGGGAACTGCGGTAAGACGTGGAATACGATGGATGGGTTTGAAAAAAAATCGAAAAAAGGTGATTCGTCTTACGAGGACAAAGGACAAAGAAAATAGTCTACGTTACGGCCACAAGGCCTTCGTCAGGAAAGGAAAGAAAGTGAAGGCTAGATAGGACACATAAAAACTAAATAAAATAAAAACTGGGTACTTCCCTGAAGGCAAGAACCGAAATTCTATCAAAATCGCTGTCCTGTTGATAAGCGCGTGGCTGAACAGAAAGCGACTTGAAGTCGCTTTCTGTTCAGCCACGCGCTTATCAACAGGACAGCGATTTTGATAGAATTTCGGTTCTTGCCTTCAGGGAAGTACCCAGTTTTTATTTTATTTAGTTTTTATGTGTCCTATCTAGCCTTCACTTTCTTTCCTTTCCTGACGAAGGCCTTGTGGCCGTAACGTAGACTATTTTCTTTGTCCTTTGTCCTCGTAAGACGAATCACCTTTTTTCGATTTTTTTTCAAACCCATCCATTGTTTTTATAACCAAGTACAAGAAAACAAAAATTAGGTATTTCTCGTGCATGGATACGTGGTTCAATTTATGGGTTATAATTTGGGCTAATAGTGTTCTTTATTTATATAATAATATATTAGTTGTTTTTCTTCTGTTGCTTCTTCTAGGCTGCAATATCTGGCATTCATTATGGCGTTTAATAATTTTCAAAATGTAAATGGAGTACTCTTTTCAATGCTTTATAATACATCTTTCTCAACATTTAAGCCTTCGTGGGACTTGTGGGCTTCAGATACATGCTTCAGTTTTGTTCACTAAATCTTTCTCTATTTTACTGATTGTGAGGACATTATTTTTTAATACATGTTTTGCTTGTATTTTGCTTAGGTTTAATACGATTCTCATCAATCTTGGCCGTAACTGGTGAGATGAACACTATTTTGTTAACGTATTTATTTACCCTCAATTGTCCTCTGTAACTCATGAAGCTATCATATATACTTTTTTGTTTTGGTAATATAAAATGTTACTATGCTGTGTTGCTCTCTGGGTATGTCAAACTTTAGCACAGTTTCTGGTGATGGTGGGGAATTTAGTGCTTTTAAGTATTCTGTTACTGGTTTTTTTTTTGTTCATAAAGTGTGCCATATGGTATTTTTATCAAGATGTTATACAGCAGGGTTCATCTATCATTAAATATCATGTTCTTGGTTCAAATCTAGTCAGTTTCTTAACTGCAAGGTAATTTCAGCTTTCTGCATATCTGTATTAGGGCTTTCAGCTGCTAATCGTATGTCTACCATTCATATTTTGCTTTGACTCCTCTGTCCATTCTTTTTATTATAACATTTTTGATTAGGCTTTTGATCTCCATTTTGCTTCAACCTGTTTATTTGGTTTATGCTGCTTCTTTACTTTTTTTGTTCTCTAGTCAACAGTCTCATGTCCTTCTATTCCCAAATGTTATGGTATCCATTTTAACAGAACAGTGCAGCCTCTAAATTAATTAGATGTGCACTAAGTTTCAATATTTTCTCTGTTATGTCCTGTCTGCTAAATTCATGTACATTTTTAAAAGCTTGAATTGCTGACAGTGAGTACTGTTTCGTTTCATAGATCTAAAACAAAATCCATGGTGATATCACGAGAAGAAAGAAGACATCAGATTAAGCTGGGAGAACAGGTCCTGGAGCAGGTCAACCACTTTAAATACCTCGGAGCTATTATAGACCGAAAGGGAGGCATCAAAAAATAGTTGGCCACTCGAAAAGCAGCAGCTGGGAGACTTTTTCAGGCCATAAATCGAGGATTCCTCAGCAAGAGAGAGGTTGGTAAGAAAATGAAGATGGCTGTATACCGCTCCACCTATGTCCCAGTCTTGACATTTGGATGCGAGTCATGGGCAATGACTACAACCCACAAAAGCCAGATCCAAACCTCAGAAATGAGGTATCTGAGGAAGGTGGTTGAAGTAACAAGAAGAGACATGATCCGCAACCAGACGATACGCCAAGGCCTAAAATCCCACCCCCTGCAGACCCAAGTAGAACAGTCCCAACTAAGATGGTTTGGCCATGTCTGCAGAATGGGAGAAGATCGGCTACCACGACAAGCATGGGAAACAAAGAGCCAGGGATCCAGACCCCCAGGACGACCCAGAGTCCGCTGGGAGGACAACATTAGACAATCTTTGAAGGACAGAGGACCAGAATGGAACCAGTCCAGGAGGAAGACAGCCGAAAGGATAGTCTGGCGCTCTCCCTTCCAAACCTCTACACCTCATGGTAGAAAGGGAACGAACGAACGAACTTTATTTTCGAAGGGTAAAGAATTGGGCGCGCAGGCCCGTCTAAGTAAGTAAGAGTACTGTTTCACATTTAATTAGAGGTTGACAGTTGCCTTGAAATCATTATATATTCTGACAGTTCCATTTAGATTTAACACAATGACAATAGGTGCAGCCCAAGTGCTTGCCTCAATACACCTGACAATTCCTACTTTAGTAAGTCATTTAATTTCTTTCTTAAGTAACTCCTATGCCTACTGCCGGTCCAAAGCCCGGATTAGAAAATATATAGACAGTATTTTGTGGAACTTTGGAATTGTATTTGTTAGAAGATACTTATATTCTTTGAAAGTAGATAATTTTCTTAGGCCTTCTGCAAATACATTTGGAAACATGCTGAAAAGTTCCTTGACCTGTGTACAATATGACTTGAATTGTGTGGCTCAATTAGGATGACAATCTTATGTGGTATTTGTTACAGTCAGTAATGGACCAAAAGTATGAAGCACTGCATTCAAAAAATGTTATTACCACTGAGTATCTCAGCTGCTACTAGTTTCAGAGTACAGACATTTTCATCTAGCTGTACTTAGATATTGGTCCATTCCTTGACAGAAATACTAAATTATCCACAGACTTTTAATTGTGAACTCGGTAGTCTGAGTCTCTGGAAGCCCAGTTCATAATAACCACGCAAGGTAACAATTTTGCATGTAGCTCCAGTATCAAGAAGAAACTTCACTCACTGCTTATTTACCAGAATGATGATATGGGATTTTTCATTATGGGTCTCAAGGTTGAGAAAACATACACTGTTACTGATTTGAATGTTGCTTGAATTCTTCAAATTTTTTTATAGGCTACAGGTCTGATGTGAATTCAGAACTTTTGAAAATTGAAAATGTAAAGTATTTTTTAGGAGTTGTTATCTGAGGCAGTGTGACCATTTTTTTTCAGCAAAAGTCTGTGGGCTTCAAGCATTCAGTATGCTGGGTTTTTTTCTATAACATCCAGGGCATGGCTTTAGATTGTCAGAAGAATGTATTATAATTGATTAACCTCCCCAATCTAGTGATGCTGATCTTTCTTCTTCTTGTATGTTTGTTTCATCTGGTTTAAACTGGGCTGGAGTAGACTCATGTCTGCTCAATGTTAGGTTTACAGAATTTGTGGTCTCTTACAGTGCAGCAATTTGAGCTATTTTCTAAAGCAAAGGATCTTTATCAGCTGATGCTGACACATTTATTTATGTGGCATATGGCACAATAATGCATCTCTAATATTTTCCGTAACCAAAGACTGTCCACAGACTTTAATGAGGCTGATGAAAGGGTAATCTGTAGCTGAGCCTCTCAGTTTAACTATCCCTTCAGTATGTTTCTGCTCAGGCTTCTTATGTGACAGAACTTTTTTCATGTTATGATGACATAAGATAATTGTTTAAAATTCTTAGAAAGTTGCGAAGGTTCAAATATGAAATACCTTGCAAACCATCTGTAGCAGCAGTTTCTTTAACAGCTTGTATTAGTGATGTGCCTATACATGAAACTAAATAACTGCATGTGAGTTTTTCATCTGAAATATAGTAATATAGTCATGCATGATCACATCTGTTAATAGATACAAGTGTCCCTGCTGCTTGTCCATTTGTTCTAGAAGTAATATCAAGATAGTAATATCAAGATCTGAGTCACTGCAGACTCCCGAGTTGAGTGCATGCTTGCAGATTCTGTGACTATTTACACACATGCAAAGAAGCATTGTGCGTAAGTTCCTTTGTGGTTAAGTGAAATGATATGGATAAGCTGCCAGTGAAGTTCTGGCTCCATACTCATAGCCAAAATTAAGTGTTTTCTGAGTGAGTGAATAGGTAACCATAATGCAGAAAACAAGAATAACTTGATCAGATATTCAATGATTTTATTGAAATACAACAAACAAGAATTATGTTCAATTGACATATGAAATTAAACTGTATAAATGCAAGCACACTGAAAAGTCTAATAGTAATTGAATGCATAATAGTGTACCTAAAACCATTTTGATATGACAAAAAAAAAGTAAAGTAATTTGAAAGTTAATTACTGACCTGCAGATTTGCATTTACTGGTGCACTCAGCTCGTGTACAGATTTTTGTCCTATTGGACTTCTGTCAAGAACTTTGAGTATATCAAAGGTTGTCTCAGCAACAGGCACTTTACTCCAAAAGCCGAATCTGCCTTTTTTAGTAAAAAGGCTAAAATTGAGACAGTATGCATTTTTGATGTAAAAGGTAACACCATTTGAAGGCTTGCTTTGCCAAACTCTTTCATTTATGGTGACACTCGCCTGAAAAGGTACAACACATTATTAAACATTTCTACCTAACTTGCAGTTATGGCTGTAGTTACAATCATATTCTTACTACATATAGTCATGCTGGAGGACTGAATATGTGTCATAGGCATCAGTTTCTGGCTTACCATAGCACCTTGAAGTGCAGGTTTCTAACCCACTTACTAGCAGGGTAAGTTCACCATGCTAGGACCATAAGGCTACAGTAGTCAAGCAGAAAATACAGCCAGAGCATTTTTTCAATTGAAAATGTCATTTTACATAAATTCATCCAACTTTCCCGCCCGTTTTTTTTTTATTTGCTTTATGCATTGCAATCTTCTTTTTTTAATTTAATTAGTTTTTCAATAGTATATAATGTATTTTTGGACTACAACAGTTTCTCTATAGTTATTTCTGTTCTTCCCCTCTCCAGATCAATCTGTTGTGACCTGTGCAAAGTCTGAAGATTACCACTTGTACCACTTCTGCTGAGCTGGTAATATGCATCATTTTTTATTATGGCCTGGATGTTCTGCTTCCCACTTGCTACTGTATCTGCGCTTGATAAAACTCTTGGCCTCTTCATTAGTTATGCTTGTATCAAGTTGAGGTAGCTTTCTCCCTTCCTTTTCCAGTCTGTCAGCCTCTTCATTTCCAGGGATGTTGCAGTGAGAAGAGATCCAATGTATCACAACTCTTTTGAATTGCACCAAGTATGGGAAACCAACAAATCTTATAAAAGTTAATAATCAATTTTATATGTGTTTTTATTTTCTTTATATAATAATAATCGGTCTTATCAGTTTTCCATTACCAGCAATAGACTACCATAGTGTGGGTTTTCCTATCATCATCATTATCATGATTTCATTATATTACCTACTTATCTACAGGGTGTTTCAAAATTATGAATACACTTTGAATACTGATACCTCAGTTATCGTTTGTGATAGAATTATGGAATTTTCACATTTAAAGCAACAAATGTTCAAAGTATCGATAACCTGCAACAATATGTTGTTCACAGCAATGAACGACTGACTGCCATTCTGTATTGTTATTAAATGAATAGTGAAACATGCAGTATAATATGATCTCTCAGGTCCCCTACTGTGCACGTTTTGAGATGAGCACAAACTTTTATTTAAAAAAAAAAAAAAACTTCACACGTAATAATCTAATGGCATTATTCATTTGTATCTAGCATTATTCAGCTCTATTCTTGCAAAATATAAAACTTTTATGGTAATTTATGTCTGTTATATGCATTTGAAGTATGTGTTTGTAATTTTGAAACATCCTGTATTTTGAGTGACACATACCTGTCAACCTCCTGAGACAAAAACCTGTACGAAGGACCAAAAAAATCCTTACAAACACCCAAAAATCCTTATGCAAACAATTTATTAATAAATTATACACAATACAGTTTTAAAACGAGAAATGACAAATACAAATCTATTAGCATTTGAATTAATGTGATATAAAACATGCTAATAGTCTCATGCTGTTCTTTACATATAAAAAAACTTAGTGATCGTAAGGTACACTACTCTTTCGATGCACAGTGTTTTGTGTTATAATCAAAAATCCAGACCTAAAGGTCTTTGATATTTGGACATGCACCATAATATAACTGGATAGGTTGAACGGGACGCTCCTTGCCAAAACAAGGCAAAATTTTATATTTAAAAAAATATATATTTTAAAATCAACACATGTACTTTTAGCACTTTGCAGAATTGCATTTGTGGGCTTAAGCCTGCACATCTCAGCCTGCACAGCATGTATCAATGTTAATCTTACACTGTAAAAAAGAAGTGAGTGTTTCCTGTGTGGATTTTTTAAAATTGAAAAATAAACCAGCGAAGTTTACGCAAACAAACTTTTTTTCTAGTTAGGTAGGGCAGACACAGAATATTATGACATTAACTTATTGGAAATATTTAAATGATCAAAATATAACTGGAAGGATTAAGAGAACAAACAAAAACAAAAAATACAACGAAGCAAACAGCTAAAAAAAAAAAAAAAAATTTTTTTACTAAATTATGAACAGAATGTCAAATCTGTGAAGAAAAAACGTACCACCAAATATTTACAAAATATTATTTAAGAGTTGCTAGCCTAGACCAGTGATAATAGATTGCCACATTATTAAAAAATAAAGCAGCGTATCTTGACCGCTAGAATAAAGCCAACTCAATGCAAATAAACTTTTTTTGTCTACTTTTGTAGGGCCTACACAGAATTTTATCATATTCATTTATTGGAAATATTTAAATGGTCAAAATATAACTGGAAAGATTAAGAGAACGTCAAAAATAAAATACAAAGAAGCAAAGCAAACAGCTAACAGCAAAAAAATAAAACATTAACCAAATTTTTAACAGAATATCAAATCTAGGAAAAAAAAAAACTTACTACCAAAAATTTACAAAATTATTATTTAAAAGTTGGTGGCCTAGACCAGTGATAATAGATCGCCACTTTATAAAAAAATAAAGCAGTGAATCTCGAGCGCTGGAATAAAGTAGGCCTACTCAATGCAAACAACAAACTTTCTTTTTCTAATTATGTAAGGCCTTCACAGAATATTATGACAATTTATCGGAAATATATTGAAGGGCAGGATATAGGGCCTAACTGGAAAGATTAAGACAGCGATTAAATTGCAACAAAGCAAAACAACAGCAATATTTAACTAAGTTAAAGTACTTAGCCTTTTTAAAACAAAATGGCGTCGAAGTGTGGTGGCAAGCAAGCTTGGTCATTGATAACAGGTAATTTTAAAAATATGTCATGTCACACTGAAAACTGAAAGTATTTGAGGCCAAATTCAAAGTTTTTGCCGAATTGTTGGGTATAAAAGGATTTGATTGGTTGCTGGGAGAGACCTGTTTAAAAGCAGACGCCGAGTTTCCCGGAATTAAAAATACAAAAATTGGTTTTAAAAAAACCTGGGCTAGAAAATATTTTCTGATTTAAAATTTTTTTAAAAATTGGGTTGGAAAATATTTTTAGAATTTTTATTTATAATAAAAAAAAAAAAAAAAAAAACAATTTTCGATTTTTTTTTGGGGGGGGGGGGGGGAGAAAAAGCCGTAGGAGTCTATACAGCCGTACACTGCTAAAAGTATCAAAAATACGTACATTGTACAAAAAATTCGTACAGGTTGACAGCAATAAATTGTTCAACTTTTTTTTCTAGGCTCTATAACATAGTTACTTTCCTTACCGTGTTTGAGTCAATGGCAGTAGATATCTTGAACTTTATTGTCTGTTTCATATAGGTATCTATGTTGGTTTTCAATTCTATTCTCTCTAGGACTGCTTGTGCATATTTTGCTCTCTCGGGATTGCTAGTACCCATCCTCAGGTTTCAAGCTAAATAAATGGTTTCACCCTCACAGGGTTATCTCCGCGGTACATTGCACCAAAGAAAGCAAACTTTTCATGATATTGGGCTTTTTTTTCCCATGCCCTGGACAATAAATAAATTGATAATTATGTATTAATTTGCAATAAAATAGGATTTTTAATTGCATTGGGAGATATATGGAAATAAAATGCAACACAAAAGCAAGAATCTTCAACTCAAATGTCAAGGATGACCTATCATATAGTACTGAAACATGGTGAACAACAAATATGAAAACCAGGAGAATACATACTTTCGTAACCGGGTGCTTGCACAGAATAGAAGGATTGAAATGGTGTGACAAGATCACCAATGTGAATGAAATTGAAAGACCCAAAGAAATATCAGTGGTACAGATGTGAGGTGAAGATAATGGTTTTGGATAAAACATACGAGAAAAACCAGTTTATAGCAATGCAAGAATGTTTTTGTTCTGGAATCTCAAGTGCATGAGAATTAGAGGAAAACCACCCCAGAAAAAAAGATGATAAAAGGGAATTAGACATATCTATGATGGGGATAAAGAAGACATGGAAAGACTGGGAATGGACAGTATAGGACAGGAAGGCATGGCATGGACTTGTTGAAAGCCTTGCTCCATAGGAATCTAAATGGACATGAACGAATGCATTAAATATGTCAATTTAAATATTAATAAGCATAATTTATTGAAAGGACAAGAGTTTATAAAGAACAGATACAGGAGCAAGTGGGAAATAGAGCATCCAGTCTATCAAAGATATGATGCATATTACCAGCTCAGCAGAAGTGAACAAATGGTAATCCTCAGACTTCACACAGGCCACAACAGATTTGGATACAATCTATTCAAGAAGCTAAACTAGCTAAGAACTACTGATGAGTGTATCTGTGGCAACGATAAAATGACTGCTGAACATCCATTTCAAAGGTGCCAACATATGAGGAACAGAGGAAACGCATATGACCATCACCAGTACCATTCCTGGAAAAACTCTATGGAGATGCCAACAACCTCAAGCTGACTGCTGCTTTCTTTGATCATATTAAAGTTGACGTCTGAGAGTGAAGGAAGTAGAAGAATTTGATGCAGGAAAATATCTCATTAAGTTAATGTTCTTCTGAGGATGTAACTTATGACAAAGACCAGGCAAGTGCCAGTGGATCAAGTTTGCGATGGATTGGAAACACATTGACAAAATGCTGCTTTCTTTGAACATATTGAAGTTGACGTCTGAGAGTGAACGAAGTAGAAGAAGAAGAATATGATGCAGGAAAATATCTCAATATGTTAATGATCTTCAGGGGATGTAACCTATGACAAGGACCAGACAAGTTCCAGTGGAACAAGCTGGTGATGGATGAAGTTCCAGTGGAACAAGCTGGTGATGGATTGAAAACACATTGAGGAAACCTGTTGATAGCATTACTAGGCAGTCCTTGTTCTGGAATACCCAGACTAAGAAAAGCAGGAGAATACCTAAGAACACATGGAGAAGAGAAATGAAGACAGATATGAAAATGATTAGGAAGATATGGAAAAGACTATCAACTAAGGGCACTCACCATGACTTGGTATGTTTTTGTTGAAGGTTCTTCTTCTTCTTTGTTCATCCTGAGAAGGACGTTGGTTGCGTTGTGTCCGTTTACAGCGAAGCTGCAATATTTGCGCCTTTTGGCCGACATATCCAACTTCAGCACTGCATTTTTGGGACCGGGTTAGCCTTTCCTCTTTGATCCCTACTCTCTCAGCCAGACTGCAGTGATGCAGCCTGTTTCCAGGACCACCACTTGGAGGTGGAGTAGGGTCTTGGTCAGCTCTGGTTCGCTGAGTTGAAGGTTCATGCTCCTTGAGGAGCTGAAGGGTATGGACTGCTTGAAAATATATCACCTGTTTGGTGTCTGGTGTAGTTGGATACTGTGCTACATGAATTCACTCAATCCACTGTGTAGTTTGCGGGTGTCTTTGATGAGACAAAGAAGGTACAGGATGACTGCTCTCTCAGGCATGTCGTAAAAGGTGACTAATGTGAGGTTGTGCTTGGGGCTGGAAAACTCATCATGTAAAATAAGTTGCTAAGGAAACCACTGCTGCAGGAGCAGGTAGTTTGATGCAAGCTTTCTGCAAGGGCATCAACTGCGGTGGTACATTCTTTCTGGATAAGGAGCAGAAAAAGAGCTGAATGAATAATGAAATGAAGTCATTCAAAAATCCCTGTCAGTATGCACAGCTATTTACCAAAAAATCATGGCAGGATAATATAGAAATGTATCTGGAAAAAGTTGAGAGAACTGGAGAAAATGGCCCTCTCTGAATAAGAGAATTCAGGAATGCAGAAAATTCGAGGAAAACTAGTGTTAATAACAAGATTAAATAACAAAAATATAATGAGAAGAAAGAAGGATAATTCAATAAGAACAGGGGAGAAGGAAGAAGAGGATAATGCGAAAATAAAAAAAAAATAAAAAAACATAAATAAAGGAAGTATGCAAACAAATAAGCAAAAAAAGTAAGGAGGAAAAGAAGAGCAAAAGATTAGAGCAAAAGACTGTAACTATTTAATGGAATACTTGGACTAATATAAAACATACTGAACTATTTGGAAAATGGTGTCCCAGTGACCACCAAGGTTACAGGGCAAAGGATGAAAAGAAGCATAATCATCATCACCATCAACTTTTACCTTTTCACTCCCTATGGAGCAAGGGGCCATTACTGCAGCTGGTCCCTTTTGCAGGAAGCCTGCACCAAGCATTCACATGTTAACACAGCAATGGTTTCTGTATCAATTTGGTCTACATGATGAGGTTGCCAGCCTCATCCATAACCTCGTACAATATCCCTGTTGGAGTATTAGTCGTATTCTTGCTTTGTCTCATTAGAGACACACGTAGGAACTACACGGGACAAAGAAGAATATTAAGAATATAAAATTACGCACTTCTCTGGTTGCAACATCTGCAATGCACAACTTGGATCCCTCACTCCTGTCATTTACACTATCATCATGGTCGAATATTTTCCCAAACAGCCTTTCCATTTCCGCCTTGTACGCAAGAGGGTGCAACTGATGTGTATGCCACATAAGATCAATGTCATAACACGGAACAATGAACATTCTCGGTTTACAAAGTTTCAAATAAAGAAATTTCTTGTAGCGCAGCAGTGAATGACGCAGATATTTTAAGTCTCTGTAGTGCGGCAAGCTGACCTGTAACAGAATGTTACATTTGTTAATAACACGTGTCATTTCCATTGAGACAAACTGGCCCTAATTGAGAGCTAACACTGACATACTGGGTGACTGAACAATCGCTTTCAATTTTTATATCTTCACTCTTATTCAAACAATGTACATGCAACAAATATCAGGATAAACAGAATTAACTGCAATTTTACTGCATAAAATGCTATATAACATTAACATTATAGCTCAACATGAGACCTGGCTTGTTCAACACATGACCATAGTGGGCAGGACTTTTTGCAGTCTCTTGTAACGTCAGTTTATTGGCCAATTTAGAGTTTATTTTATTTCTGGAAATTAAAAAATAAGAAACACTGCTTTATCAGGCAAATGGCAGTTATTGCTCTTTGTTTTAACTTTTGGTTCATGTATATCCCATACATACAAGTGAGGATATACAAATCTAAAATCAGGAAGTGACTATTCAGTCACCATTATTTATAGATATTGTAGGACATTAAAAAAAATAGTACAGGTTTGACATTTCACAAAATTACGGCCCATACGTTAATCCGTGTTCCTTCAGATTTCCGGCCAGTTGGAATTATTTGGAGCGCATATTATATATAAATTATACCCGCGTAGGGCGCGACTCTGTTTTCTGTGGAGTCCGTGATTTATGTTTTGACTGCACGCTGTTTATGTGTCTTATGCTTTGCACCGTGTTAAATCCAGGCATTCCTGGTCTCATCGGTCCTTATCATTTTATGCATTAAAATCTCTGTAATAGCTGTGTTTTACTTTAGTTGCATTGAATCATTAAAATTTCCATTTTGCTTTTCATTTAGTTTTTGAGATTTTTCTTTCTTTAAACTGGACTGTACAGGTAGTCATTTTCTCGTTAAATTATTTACAGGCATATATAACCAATAATAAATACCCGGGCAATTTTCACACAATCCCGTGCACTACTCAGGTCCTGGAGTAGTGTGCGGGATTTTTTGAATGTCAAATGTAAAGAAGCAAAAATGGCTAAGAAAGTTTTTATTACATACAGTGCAGCCCACCGACCCCCCAGCTTATGAGGGGGGAACTGGGGGGAACTCGCTCTTCTTAACTCTTATGACACACGAGAAATTCATTTTTCCACCCATTGTGCCGTAATAGAGTAATTCCTGATAGACTAACAAAACAGCGCTTCAGAGAGTCTGGTTTTGGCCAACGGCTCGTCAAATTCTGACCAACGCTCCCCCTTTCTGAGCTGTTGTTACCGGATAGTCAATGAGTTAAGCTTGAAGCAAATCTGCAGGCGTGGAAATAAAAAAGTTCTTCTTTGGCTTTGCTTACAAAATCCCTCTAGGTAAGTCGACTTATGATATATAATAAAAAAATTTTTGGATAGGTCGGTGGTAATCAGTTTAGTTACATCGGATGCTAATTGGAGTAGTAATTGTTCATAGTACCCATCTCACTAATTTTGGTAGCTGTTAAGCAGAAATTCTGTCTTTACTACTCTCTCATGGGAAAAAAGTCATGAAATTTCATTGCACTGGTTGGAAAGGGGAAAATTGTAGAGATCAAATAGAAAATTAAGGGCTCCAACCAAAAATAAGAATTTTTAATTCACAAATGTCAATTGTCAGTCCTGTTCTCGGACTCTGAAAAGGAGAACAACAAATATCAACAACTAAATAGCTACAGACTTTCATAAATGGATTGACTTGAGTGTTAATTAGGAACACCACATTAAGGGAAACCAACCTATTGATTAGATTTACTTACTTCTTAGTCGTTTACCCTTCTTTACGTGAGGTGTAGAGGTTTTTGGAAAAGACTGAGAGACGCCAGACAGGTACAGGGTACTATTCATATCGGCAGGCTGCCCTCATGGGACTAAGTTCCATTCTAGTCCTCGGTCCCTTCACAAATGTATCTGTCATTCTTGATAGCATTATCTGGGTATTGTTCTGGGATCCCCAGTGTAAGTCGAGGCAGAGGAAAGAAACGACTACCAAAGAACATTTGGAAAAGAGATATGACGACAGGCAGAAGACAATGATGATCTTGAGCTGAAGGCATGATGCAAATGAGGATCAGGAAGTTGGCATTCAAGTTAGTTGAAAAAGGGCTTTTCTGCTCCTGGTGGGCGGGGGGGGGGGTGGGGGGGGGGGGGGGGGGGGGTGGGGGGGGGGGGGGGGGGGGGGGGGGGGGGGGGAGGGGGGGGGGGGGGGGGGGGGCGGGGGTGGGTGGGGGGGAGGGGGGGGGGGGGGTTGTGGTGGGTGGGGGGGGGGGGGGGGGGTAGGTGTTGGGATCATGATGATTGATGGGATGTTATTAAGGCAGATTCCCAACCATGCTGTAGAAAAATAATTAAATAAAAAAATAAACTGATGGTCTTATCACCACATAAACATTTTTTAAAAATTAAATGTGGGTTATAATGTTATTCAAAACGATTTGTTACTGCTAGGAAAGAAAACCTTGTCAGATATTAACCATATAATAATGTAGGAGTCTTGTTTAAAACAAAATGGTTTAAACCACTGTCACTTATTTACTACCAAACACTTGTCAAGTATGTTATTACATAAAACACTGTCAAGTATTTACTAAAAAACAGTCGTGAAGCATTATACTACACAAAAAACTGTCAAAGCATTTACCAACCCAAAGTTCTCAGTGTACCCCAAAAAAGTGTTCCTACGAACCTAATGTCAAGTGACCTTTAACTGCACAGAACAACTGATCAGGTATTTACTACAAATTAAGTCAAGCACTTTGAGACTACGAGAGGCAAGAAATTAGTCATACTACAAACCATTATAGAATAGTAAATAATGTACACCACAATTCAACAATATAAAAGTAGATAAACAAAGGTCGACGTCGACTTGTTCACAGGTATGTGACCGTGCAAACCACTGCCAGGTATGTTACGTGCCCAACACTGGTCTATTACAGTTACAGTAAAATATCAGTGGATGCCCCCAATCTTTTATACCGATTGACATCATTATCGAGCCTACCAAATGCTGTTGGCCCGACTCATGTCTACTTGACACCAGAAACAGTTGTAAATTATTTACTAACAAATTACATTTAACCAAATCAACAACAAACACAATGGTGATTACCTACTAAAAACATTTGTATATACAATTTACAAAATAAAATTATATTAAAATAAATAAAAATAAAAACCCCACCCCCCCCCCAAAAAAAAAAAAAAAAAAAACACAATTTCATTATTTACTTTTATTTTATATTAATTAAATATTTACTTAATTGCTGTGTTTATCTTTCTTCAAAAACTGCTGATCATCGTTCCCATTGTCACTACAGCTTCATTTCCAATGTTACCTGATATGCAAAAAATCCAATTTTCGGGCCAGCAGCAGAGAGGAGGATGTTCATAGTGAGTAAGCTACATTAATTGGTCCATGTAGATACCTATGGCTTGATGCATTTGGGTTAAGGTTTATCTCAAATGGATCTTTTAGGATATCCTTCTGCCAGAGATTCTTCGTTTCTGTTAAGATTTATTTTATTGATACTCTATCTTCTCCTCTAATGTAGCCGACTCCCACTATCACCCCCACCAAGCAAACTGCAAAATAAAAATGGAAACAATAAGTGTATGCTTCATAAAGTGTCAATAGTTTCCCTTTAAAGTATTCTTTCACTTCCTTGAGCTCCCAAGGAGTACAGGGCTTCAATAATGCATATCAAGGTCTCTTGTTTTTGTTTTGGTTTACGGTAGCTTTAACCAGGTAGTCCTTGTCTGAATACCCCCACGGGTATTAAGAAAAAACAAAGAACAAAAAAGAGCAGTAGTTGACCACATGGAGAAGAGAACTGGGAGACAGAAATGAAAATGGATGAATGAAGAAATAGCAGAGTCGTGAGGTTCGAAAATTACATGTGAACAGGAAGGGGCATGGGCAGGGTTTGATGAGGGCCATATGCTCCATGTGAAGGGTTACTGATGATGTTGAATACGGCCAGTTGCTGGGACTGTTTATTTGTTTAATCACAGACTTACTGCCAGGTAAAGCCCATATAAATAAAATAACTGAACTTTTTAAAAATTGTTGTATATGAAATGTCTTGATGTAGTCATGATGCAGTACAGTCATTTCCAAGTCATTATTTTAAAATATGTTTTCCCACTGGTCTCTTGTTATTGTTACATCATTTTTTCTCAATATTCTCTAAAGAAACTAGTACAAATGTCATGGTAATCAGGATGATGGTAGAAGACGTCGTCTTGTTCGGTGATAGATAGGACAACATTTGAGGAAAACTTGTTGACTAGCTTTACAGGTAGTTCTTGTTCTAGAACTCCATAGGGTAAGTGAGCAAGAGGGCCAGACCAAAACAAAAAAAACACATGGAGAATGAGAACTGCGAGATAGTAAGTGGAAAAATGACTGAGAAGATTGTTGGAAAAAACTTAAGCTGCATGTCACAGGACATGAGGCATGTTCCCACCCCCTTCTCTGGGCACTGTTATTTTGTTGATCTTGTGGTTTGAAAGCTTTATCGCATCCATTTTTTCCTCCTTGGGATGCATTAATAGGTATGATTAATTTCTCATTCCTTGCTAGCTCTTCTTCTTTCCCCAAAAAAAACAACTTACCCTGTGGCCCAGTCTCTAGTCCATCCAACGCCAGTATCTTTCTTCCCGACAACAATATTGGCAAACAACTGGTTTGGAAAATGAATTGATTTTGTTGACAAAGATTATGACCAAATGCACATACCACCCCATGCTATACTCAAAGAGGGTTTGCTTCTATAAAGTTGACACACCATAACTTGTGTATTTTTGATGCAGAGGTAGCCAAAAATGTTGTGTTTTGATTGATATCTGTTACAAGCCTGGACGTTTAATGAAAGATTCGCCTTCCATCCTTCAAAGCTGGAATGAACTCCACCGTATGCCAGAAACGTTAATGTTGTTGTTGATTCCTAAGGCAGTTGATGAAACCAGGTCATTTTGAGAATGACTATTTGAAGAGTATATGACATTATGATGACATGTTATGGACATGAATATACGGTAATCATATACTAACTGCATACTCAGGGCCAGTCTTCAGTCATATACCATACTCACATGCTACATGAAAAGTCTCTGAATACTGTACACTGCTTGAAATATGGGAGTAAAACAAATTACTCTTTGTTGGATAATTGCATTCTTGTTTTCTTTTGTATGAATCAAGACAAACATCATGTTCATACCTCTGATTGGGGATCTACATTGTCTGTTGTTTATTTAACTAGGGGGACTTGCTGAGATTCTTGCTGCTTTTTTGAAGTCAATACTAAGTTGAAGTTGAAGATTCGCAGTAGTCCTTGGCATTATCTTACACTGTGATTAAGGCTTCTTTGTCCTGTTGCTTTTCTGCCATTCCCAAAATTTGATGCTGGAGTTGTAAGTCATCCCCCCCCCCCCCACTTCATGAGTCCAAGTTATTATCAAACTTGCGATTGTAATATTAAAGGGGATCAATACGTCCACATTTGAGTCCGATCCCCCCAAGCTTTGGAGGCAGAATGCAGAAGACAGATGTCGGCATACATGTATGTGCCATTCAACACCTATCCAATTGGAGCGCTCTCCATAATTCTCATTGCCAGAGCATAAATTAATATGATCTGGCTCTATGGGCTCTCCCAAAGTGTTACAGAACTTTCCCTCCACTGATTTTGCTGCTGTTCTGTACGTAGTAGTGAGTAGCCTGGTCAACACAGCCTGGGAGTAGCAAAGCCTCAAGGAGCTATCGTACTATTTAGCGTCTTTCAAAGTGTTGTCTACCTTCGCAGACCAGAGTTGTTTGTAGGGTACAGATAGAACACAGATCCAGTGTTGTAGACAGACAAGATCTGACATGAAGATAGATATGATACTTTCTATATCAATGCGAGTTATTCATTTAAGATAATTTCCTCTTTGAAGTCAAGAAATATTTCCGAAAGTCTAAGAATCAATGATTGCATTGGCCCACGAGGACCAATTGTTAAACCCTTAATACGGAGTACCCTCCATCTGCACACCACCTTTTATGAAGGATTTACGCAATTACAATTATTTATAATTTCAGCTACGTTCATGCCACCCACCACTGATTATCATGTGGGAATTCATGTTTTATAAGGTATAGATCTGTTTAGAGTGTATTTTAGTAAATTGGATGAGATAAACATTTTGCAATTTTCAGAGCTACCCTGGACCCTGGACTTTACTGGATAACTCCTTTACATCAGACGTCTTATTCTTATTATTTTAAGCATTTTAAGCTGTGTTGGGTCGATGACCGTCGTTTTTGATCTTGCTGCTACTCTGTAGCATGATGTCAGGGCACACACCAGAGATTAACCAAACATGGTTGTCGGTAACACATTATTTTACACACTTCACACGAATTGAAAAAAAAATCACTGTCTCCGTTAGGGCGTGATGTAGGACCCCGACATTAAATTCCGTATTTTAAGATCTTTTAATATTGTTCTTTTCATTTTCAATCCTGTAGCTTGTTGGTTGTCTTATGCACAAAGATAAGTATAGACTGTAGTTTTTCGTATTCAATCCCCCCAGTATAGCTTTTTGTAAGTTTGTGTTTTCCCCGGTCTTGTTTTAATATGTTTTTTCGTTATTGTTACAGATTTTATGACCACCCATTATATGTTCATTTTTAAAGCTAAATGAATGTAAAATGCTACTATTTACAATAAATACCGGGGTTTTTTGTAACTCTAATAGGTTTTTGTTTGTTTCTTGTTTGTGCTTATTTCATGGAATTCCCCTACGCCGGGATGGTACCGAGAAGAGGGAGAGGCACTTGACTAATTAAAATATTTTCACCAATTTATAATGCTCTCTGTTTGGAGCCCCCCCCCATATATATCCCAATTGATTCCACCCCATTATCCCCCGCACTACTCACTTATTTTTATTCTATCAAAAATCACAATTTTCAATCAATCCGTGGCACATATAACCAGGGTTGTTTTTAACTATTGTTCATTCTGGGTGTAGGATTTGGTCGCTCATTTTCTTGTTGATAGCTTGATATTTCAATGGTAACCCATATGTTGAATATCTGTGTGGATTTGATTTTTGGTTTGTTGTTTTTTTTGTATATTGTTTTTTTTTTTTATTTATTGGAGTTTATGATCATTTTATCTGAAGGTGGGTTGACGATGGTCACCGGCAGTTGGGGGGGTGGCGGGGGGGGTGGTGGGTTGCGGTGTTCGGTTGGGGGGCTGGCGGATTGATCTTTTGTGTTGGGGTATTATATAATTGTTAGTAGGGTTAATGTGGGGGGTTTTTGTTTGGGTTTTGGTGGAATGTTTAAATTAGGGGGGTTTTGGAGATTTTTGGATGAGATTAGGTATGTGGGGTGGGGTTGAGGATAATACATGGGGGGGGGTGAGGAGTTGGGTTGGGTTCTTAAGGTGGGTTTAATGGACTATTTTTGTAAGTCGATTAGGGGGTTTGTGTTGGTATACCTGAGAATGTGTTGGATAGGATGTATTGATTTTATTGTGGGTATGGGAGTAAGGTTGTGGTGTATTTTGTAGGTATTTGGAGTTTTGTGGGGAGGGTAATAGTTGTGTTTTGGGGTGAAGGATTGGTATGTTTTTTTGGGGTAAAGATGTTTTGTTTTTGTTGATGGGGGGTGGTGTGGGATTGGGGTGGGGTTATTTGGAACCTAAGGGGTGTGGTTTTGCTGAAATTGAGGTAAATGGGTATGAATGGTATGGGGGGGGGTGTGTATGAAGGTGGGGGATCAAATGGGTTGGTGGTGTGAGGTTTTTAGTGGTTTATGTGTTTTATTTGTGTATGTGGTTGGGAAGATAGGAAATTGTGGTGGTTATTTGGGTTGAGTTTGTTGTTTGGGGTCAGGGTTGGGGGGGTTGTGGTGTTAAGATATGGTTTTATCTTAATATGGTATGGGTGAGGATGGTAAATTTAGTGGGGGTGATTGGTATTTGTGTTTGGAGTTTAGGAGTAGAGATACATTCGTTTTTAGTATTTGTAGGGTGAATGTTGAGTTGAGGGGGGGGGGTAATCTTATTTGGTGGATTAGGTTGCGGGGGTTCCCATAATAATGTGATTAATGGGTCCATATTTTGTGAATTGGGTGATAATAATTTAAAAGTGATAGCGAATAAAGAATGTTAGTAGTGATGAGAGGTTTGTGGGGGTTATTACGTGAGTTAAGAGGATTCGAAGTTGTAATGTTTATTTATGGTAGGGTCAATGTTTGAGATTTAGTAGTGGTGTACATTATAGATGGTAGTTTGGATAGATTCTCATGTAGCATAATGTGTGTGCCCCATTTGTTCAGATTAATGTCTTAAGTAGATTGGTTTGTAATGTGTCAAATTTAAACCTCGTTGTGTAGTGAAGATGGTAAATATAATTTATTTAAGTTGTTAAGATTAAAATCTATTTGAAGGGGGAATGTGGGTTTAATGAATAGGATTTTATAGAATAATATGAGATGTAACGTATTAGTGTTATTTATTAGGGTTGTATTTGTTGAAGCAGTAGTTTTAATGTGTAAAATTAACGATATTAAAATATGTTGAAATTTTGATAAAATTCGTAAGACTAAAGGAGTGTGTATAAGGAATAAGAATTTTTGTTGTTTCTTGTATAATAGAAAATACATATTATATCTGCTACATAGAATTTTTCTATAGGAATGAGTTTTATGACCGTTGATTCTGCCCACTAACACATGGAAAAGAAAACTATAAAAAAGAAGTACAATTGTCAGTAGTGTACAAGATTGTCACTGGATATTGTATTTTATTAGTTTAGGTGTTATTTTGTGTGATTAATGTATATGTTGAGAATTTAGTGGTAGGATTTAGTTAAGGATACGGAGAGTTGAAGTTTTAGTAGATAGAGATTGTAGAAATTAGATGTTGTGAATCGTGAGAAGGGTAGGTGAAGTATTAACGTGTTAGTATGATAGGGAGAATGAGTGAAAGTTAGAGGAAGGTTAATATAAATGAGTGATTTCAGAAATAATGAGGTTTAGGTGACCTAAGTGATAATGTACTTTACTTGTTAGTGTAGTGTATTTTTGCTACATATTAAAATTGGGTGAAAATTTAGCAATAATGAGGTATTATGAAATGGGGTTTGTGTGGATCTTAAATGAATGAGGTGAATATGTTATTAGTGGATTAGTTATGTGAATAGTATTTGGATTATAGAGTTTTTCAGGTAGTGAAAATATGTAGGGGGAGTGTTTTGCAGGGAGATAGATATAAAAATACCCAATATGTTAAAATTAGTATTAATGTAAGTTGATATATAGAACCAATGTTTTTTGGGGGGGGGGGGTGGGGGTTGGGGATTGGACAATGGGATGGTTCATAGGGTTGTTTTTTATGTGTAGCTCATGATTGGGTTTGAATGTTACCAATGTTAATAGATAGGTCATTGGTTTGTTGATATGGTATTTGTTTGGATAAATATGCTTGCATTTCTATTATAAAAAAAACAAGTCAAAAAAAAAAAAAAAATTATTTTTTTATGTAGGATTTTGTGTGTTTTACAATATTTTTATATGGCAGATAACATTTATTCTTGTTATTAGGTGGTATGAGTGACTTCTCCAATTAGGCTTAGTTCTGTTAGTGTGTAATGTGGGCTTAGAAATTTGATCTGGATTAATGTATTTAAACAATGTTTTCCACAGTAGGGGGGGCATTTGGTTATTATGATGTGATATATGATTAGTTTTTATTGTTTGATCAAAGAGTAATATATTGGGGAAGTGTAAAAAAGTTGGTGGGGTGATAAGGTTTAATTTAGACCATGTTGTATTGGGTCAGGGGGTCTTACAATTTGGGGGGGGGATGTGTATATTGTATTATTATGGGGATTCAAAAACTTGTGCATATTGTACATGGTACCGTCCATATGATGGGATTTATTACATCGAGTGAAATTGATCCATGCAATTGTGATATATATGGGTAAGACTATATACATCTGGCAAGATTTCATTTATAACAAGTAAATGGAATTTAGATGGTTAACGTTTAGGGAAATTGCTAGATATTGGGCTGTCATTCGTTCTATGGAGCACACGGTGTACTACTTTTTGTATGTAATGGTGATGGGGAGGTATATGTATAGTCTGTACCCACAATGAACAATTGGTATAAAATACAAATGAAAATTCCTGTTACCTGAGATTTCCAAAATGAGTAGCATTCCTTAAGTTCAACACCAATAGTTTCAATCCCAACAATCAATAAATAATTTTTCATCATCCTTTTTTGTTAAATATTCTCATCTAAATTCCTCTAAAACTAAAAGCTATGAACTTTTCTAAAACGTCTTAGAACCTAACTGATATCATCTTGAACAGCACTTAAACTACAGAAATTGAAAGTTTCAAGTATTTAGCAGTAAAGCCATACTCATTGCCTGCAAGTGACACAAGTAGAGAAAGTAAACCAAACTAAGATTCTTTGGCAGATTACCCTTCAATAGATTATCTAACGCATGAAATTACATCATGAGATGGATACATAGCAAGGGCGATGTAAATACCTTCTAACAAATGTAGATCTTTCACACAAATGTACAGTATAAGTAGAAAAAAACAAAAGCTGCTTGGAGCTGAGCATGGAATACAGAATCTCACAAGCAACACACATGTAGTTGAAAACTATTAAGCACTTAGTTGGAAAAATTCAAGACTCCGTTCAAGCCTCCCCACTCCTTGGCAGTAATGATCGAACTCCGTTATTATAAGGATAACTTCAGGCATGAATATTACATTACCTTACAATTGAATAACAACAACATCACAGTTCAGCGCTAAAAGTTGATTGAGTAAAATTAAATGGTAAACCAAACAATATCGATCAGAAATAACAATATATAAGAATCACTTGGCCTGCGAGATTTTAAATATGGAAGGGGGAAATGGCAGATATAACGAATGAACGGAGAACTGTTTCTCCTGATCATTTTGGTGAATTAGCGAATTTATATTTTCGGATATCTTACCTATCAATACATTCAAAACAAATGTCCCAGTCTGATGATCATGTCGAAACAACTACTGTTCAGTCAGACCGAAACCACTATTCTCAGTATTAAACGACGAAGCGCTTGCACTGTTCTTATCCAACTCGTCATGGAGTCATCTTAGGATCGAAAGACGATCCGTAATGAACGAGGGTAAAACGATCGAAGTGAAAAAAAGAAAAAAATAAGAAAATCCTGGCAAATATAAAAGTCTATCCAAAGATGAACGACAATTTTTTCCCTCACGTTGTGACCACAAGGCTCTGAGATCCAGAACAAGATTAGGAACAAAGACAGAGGAGAAATACGTCATGAATTAGGGGAGAACCTACTACAAATAAGAACGTTTACTCCCTTGAAGAATATAACAAGCAACTGAGCAAAACCATGGCTGCCACACACCAAACAGGAAAGCGATAGTAGGAGGAGCTACGAACATTGGGGCAAGGGATAATATAAAAATTATAACAAACAGGGACTGAATTTAATTCTCAATAAAAATAAATTATAATTCTAAAAATTATTTAAACAAACAAAATAAACTTAAAATGAAATAAAATTAATCTATATCTTACAAATTATATACACACATTACATTCATATATACAGTAAATCTATATATATATAATATTATAAATATATATATGATACAGTATAATATATACTAGAAACTATATTATAATTTTATATAGGGATTTTTATTATCTAAATTCTTAATATATTATAATAAACATATAAAACAATGATTTATTTTATTTAAAATTAAAACAAATAAGAGGACAGGGACATCATCAATAGAAAATTAGTGACAGAACTATCATCATAATACCTCACACTACCAAAGGCAGCATTGGACCTTTACTTTTATACAATAACATGCCAAAAGCATGTCACATAATTGTACACGCTGCACCTTGACCTTCATACTACAAGTCCTTTCCACGTTATACATCATCTTTTCACCTCTGTTTCCAGCTCCTCTTCTACCAATGGGTTTTTCCTTGGTCGGTCTACCATCTTGCCGCCTCTTGCCCCCCCTGGGGGGGGCCTTCCAGGAAACAACGTCCTCGGGGGTAGGCCACTGGGTACCGGGGGGGTTGGTTTCCAGAAAAGGGACTGCCCTTGTAATGTTAATCAACAGGTTTCCTCTAGTGTTGTGTCATATCATCCATCGCAATCGTCTTATTCTTCTCATCCTCTTGTTCCATTGGTTGGCACTTGTCATGTTTCCTTTATGTCCAATTAGTTCCATCGGTGGTAACCTTGTTCAAACTTTCCAATTTTTAATTTAACTTCTATTCTACGACGGTATTTTTTCTAGTTCGCGTTCATATGACAAAAAACCCAAGTAACCACTGTGGGCTTTATAAACAAATTTATGCTAAGGTACATCCCAGCTGGGAGTTAGTAGAAATTAGTGTTAGATTAAATACTGCAATTGTACAGGAAAGCAAGTACTCACTGGGCGGGGGGGTCACTTATAAATTAGTCTCCAATAGGCATTAAGGACACGCATCCCACTGTTGGGTAATAAAGGTTGTGGTTTTGGTTTGACCGTCCGACCGGTCCCGAGAAGAAAAAAAGAAAGGAAAACGAGAAGAAAAAATGAGGGAAGGAAAAAATATAGAAAAAGAAAAACAGAAATGACTTTGGTTGCATATTGAACCATTTTTGGGTAACACGAGGCCCCCCCCTCCTGGACACCCTCTCTCCTTCCTCCCTACACCTGAAGTCTGAACTTCGGAGTTCGAAGGGAGTTAGCCTAGTTCGAATCGTTGTCTCCCTTTAGAGTTTTTTTTAAGTTTAAGGGTTTTCTTAAAACAAATGAAAGTCACCATAGGTGACAGACAGATCGGGACTCTGTAGGCTTTGTGGGTGTGGAGCAGGAGGGAAAATGTGGCAGAACCAGAGAACTTCCCATCACCCTTTTTTCACTTGCTAACGTTTTTTCATGACACAATGTTCGCAACTTTTCCTCGTGGCTGGAACGGAGCAATAGCAATTCCAGCAATTACCGTGAATTAGCATTGCTTTTAAACATTACCACGAACATTAAAGCATTATCTAGTTTTGCCCCAAGACAGAATCCACACACAATAGACAGACCAAGGAGAAGCATGCCTCAGCACCCAGGTTCCAGCATAAGAAACTCCACTATCCACGCAGAAAGACCATGCCGGGGTCTCGTTGGTGGTTTTTTATTTCTTTGTTGGATTCGTCAATTGTACCCGTCGCGGCGGCGTCGTTTTTCTTGGTTCGTTGGTAGTCTCCGTTTTACACTGCGGGTCGTTCTCGTACTCGTTTCGTTCCGTTTGATGGTGCGCGCTAGGGGGTTGTCAGTTTTTGTTTATTCGGTCGTTTTTCCCTGGTAGTCGGTTTTTTCCTCAGTTATTCTGGGCTATAGGTGCCGTCGACTCGTTGGGGCGCCGTTTCATTTAATTGCATTGGCATTTGGCACTGTATGTGGCCTTGTTTTCATGCAGGTCTTTTTTGTATAGTCTTGTGGTGTCTTTTTGTAGCGGGAGCGGCGATGGCCATCTAATTCGATTGCGTATGTTTCACGCCACTAGGCTCTTAGGATCAGGCTACTTTAATAGGCAGGAGGCTCTTTTAAGAAAGGTCTCTTCTACTCACAATAGTAAAAAAAGCCGCCTCACCTTCCTTTCTCCTCCTTCAATGGTTTCATAAAATCCGCGGGGCCCCAGGCCAGTCAGACGTTAAACCTTAGGCGGGGAAAAAATATGTGACTCTTGATTTTTTTGGTTCTTGTGCATTGGCCGACGAATTACAATTATCACACACACGGCCATGTAATTTTTTCCGGCAATTATTTTTACACGCGGCCCATTTGGCATCACGCTGCACAATATTCGGCCATTATTATTTTCATGTAACGGTATGCCTGCAGCACACCCTGTTCGTGAAGCTCCAACTCAATGAATATTAGGGAGAAATGGAGAATCGGCGAAAATGAAAGAATCGAAAGACCATGAATATTCTTGAATGATATATTTGGAGACTTATGAACACTCTCACTTAATACACTCTGTCACATTACGTATGTTGTACTTATTTAGTCCAGATGTGACCCGTCATCCATGATCCCTGGCTAGCTCCTCACGAAAAAACTGTACACTTCGGCGCCCAGCTCATAGAGGATCCAGTCGGCAGAGGGGGGTCCCTGGCACAGCACTTTAACTTAAGCACCAGACACAACCAGCACAACGCTCATCTAGCCACGCCACAGTTAACCCCTGCAGACAGGCATGTCGGATTTCAATTGACGAACTCAGCACTGCAGGTGTCGACAGTATGCAACACATTTTATGCCACATTTATATAACAGCACGCCATTTTAGAAAATAAGTAGTGGTGATTTTTGGGTTTTCGTCTTGTCTGTGTCGATTCTCTGTGTATCTGAGAAGCCCACCTTACATTACGAATGGAATTACACATTTGAGTGATGGATTGTTTGTTGGGTTTGTATGCGGTTTGTAGCGTTCGGTTCCTAAGTGGGAGAGGGTGAGAAGGTGTGGGAAATTGATATGGTGGTCTTGATGGTGGTTTTGAGAAACGAGGGATAAGGGGGGTGGACTATGGTTGCGGGGTGACACGAGTGGTTGGTCGGTACACAGCCCGATTGATAGAGACTTCGGGATGACCTTGTCAAGCATTACAAGGATTGGAACATAGAAAAATCGGACGAATTGGCTGGGCGCGAATGAAGTAGGTCGAAAGCCCTAAGAGGGGAAATGGCGTGACCAAGTCCACACAAACATTAATTCGGGCGACCCCAACCATTATCCCGCCCACTTACCCTAAGACACTACTCAGGAACAGGCCAGTCACACGAGAATGACGCCCAAGGTCAAACCATAACTTGGCTGAACCAAAAAACAATCGGACGGGGGTATTTTTGTCCTTGCTTTCGATTCCGGTTATCTCATGGGTAAGAAAACCTCATGAGCGCCTTATCCCTCGTGCTACATCTACTTGGACCATAGATGCCTGAAAACTTTTTTGAACGGTGTATGGAACAGCATTAGGATGATGGAATGAAGAATAGGGCCCCCTGGCAAAAAATGGGTGGTACGACAAGGGCGGGAAAGGGCGGGGTGCCCGTCGCAGGGACAATGGATGATTCGTGGGAAATTTTAGGGTCGGAGATCGATGGAGCCGTATAGGGATTTGGCATCAAAAAGAGAGGGCGGATCCCACTGCCACCCGCCTGGCTGATGGGATGCATTTTGAAACGTCGAAATGGAGCTGTAGGCCGGGGTCTTGGAATTGGAATCCCGTAAGGGCATGGGATCTCCAGTGGTGGAGACTTTGGCAGCAATGGACGTGAGTTGTCAGAAAGATAGCAAGAGAGAACGAAGAAGATGTAGAAACCCAACTGGGAGGAGTAAGTCGGTGAATACAGGGGAGCCGGATCTTATTTATATGAGAGGGGGGACAGAGCAAGAATGGGGAGACGAAGGGAACTCAATGGGCTAGAGGGGGGGTTGAGAAAACCAAGATTGGGTACTGTAGGCAGGGGGGGCCTTTGTAGGGGGTGGAAGAGTGTTTTTAGGGACACTAAGACACAAAGCGGGGTTTGGGAAACAGCATTTGGCTTCACGGAGCAGCGTTAAATGTGTGAACGCGGGACGGGAATGGAGAGCATGACCAACACCGGGGTTTAGCGAGAACTTGGCACAATGGTAGAAGGGTAATCTAGGTTTGGCGATACAGTGTAAATGGAGGGCTGAACCACGGCGGGGACGAGAGCGGCATTTGAGGGCATACCAACCCTCTGCTTGTTTATTGCCATAAGGTCCCCCAGCGTTTTCCATCTCCTAAGAAAAGCTTTATGGCTTTCTTATTTCTTCCTTCGGTTGGTCTTTCACCCGCTGGTCTTGAGAAGGTCACCAAAATATTCTGTCCACCTCTTCATTTACTCCTGTATATTGCTGAGCAGTTTCCCATTCTTGTCTTTTATGAGGCAATTTGTTTGCTTGTATTTCCCTGTTAGCTTCTTTGTGCTGCTATACAGCTCTCTCATATTTCCTTTGGCTGCAGCATCTTCTGCCTCTCTTGCCAACTCATCAATATACTTCCTCTTGTCTCTTTTGATACTTCTTGTTACTTCTTTGTTTGCTTCTGTGTACACTTCTTGAGCCTTGGCTTTAGAACTTCTGGTTTTGCTTGTGTTTAAATCTGCTTTCTTGTTTTTTCTGTCTTTTATCTTATAAATGGTTTCTGTTGTTATCCATGCTTTTTGTTGTCTTTCCATTTTCCCCAGTATTTCTTCACATGTCTCATTCCATACAGTTTTGACCTGCTGCCAGTAGTCTTCTGTATTCTCTACATCTTCCAGCTGTTGGAGCACTTGGAATTTGTTGGATACTGTGACCACAAATTTGTCTCTTGTTTCTTGATTTCTTAGATGTCCGAAATTAAAATGTTGTCTATAATTTTTCATTTTAATATCTCTTGAGTTTCATTTTTACTTTGGCTATCAGAAGGTGGTGATCTGATGCCACAGTGAAGGGGTAGCTCTTATGTTATCTAAAGAAGCACAGAAAGCACTCATTGAATGGGAAGCAGTTGGACCCAGAATAATAACAGCCACTTTTAAAAAAGCTAAAAAGAAAATACATGTAAATGTCATCCAATGTTATGCACCAATAATGACAAAGAAGAGTCGGTGAAAGAAGCATTTTATACTAGAATACAGGAAATTATGGATAAAGTAAAAAGAAGAGACATCACAATTTTGATGGGTGACATGAATGGAAAGATAGGTACAGTCAATACCGGATTTGAAGAAGTCATGGGAAAACATGGGCTAGGAATAATAAATGAAAATGGGGAACTATTCTCAAACTTCTGTGCTTCAAATCAACTGGCTATAGGAGAATAAGAGAATACACAAGGCAACATGGATATCACCAGACCAAAGAACAGAAAATCAGATTGATCATATATGCATAAACAAGAAGTTTAGATCATTATTGCAGGATGTAAAGGTATATAGAGGAGAGACAGACATAATAAGGATAAAATATACTGTCCTCTCCTTTTACACTCTTTAATGGAGCATGGATCAACCCACAGCAGATGGCCCCCCCCCCCCCCCCCCCCTCCCCCCCCCCCCCCCTCCCCCCCCCCCCCCGCCCCCCCCCCCCCCACCCCCCTCCCCCACTCCCCCCCCCCCCCCCCCCCCCCCCCCCCCCCCCCCCCCCCCCCCCCCCCCCCCCCCCCCCCCCCCCCCCCCCTCCCGCTTTTTGTTTTTTCTTTCAATCCCACCCCCCCCCCCCCCCCCCCCCCCCCAGAAAGCATGGGTCAAATAGCATGTCTGGCCAGTGGTGGTTTATGTAGCAACTTCTTTTCTTCTTCTTCATTCACCTTCAGATGTCAACATGAATATGTTTAAACAAAATCAGTCGTCAGCTTGAGTTTGTTGATATCCCGTCGATTTTTTCCTGGCATGGTACTGGTGATGGCCATATGTGCTTTCTTTGTTCCTCATCTGATGGGCAACTTTGAAGTAGATGTTCAGCAGTCATTATACCAGTGCCACAGTTACACTCATCAGTAGTTCCAATCTTTAACTTGTTGAATAGATCGTATCCCAATCTGATCTTCCCCTCTCCCGATCAATCTGTTGTGACCAGTGCGAAGGCTGAAGATTACCACTTGTTCACTTCTGCTGAGCTGGTAATACGCTTCATTTTTTTTTTTAGTAGTCTGGATGCTCTACTTCCCACCTGCTCATGTATCTGAGCTTGATAAAACTCTTGGCATCTTCATAAGTTATGATTGTGTCACATTGAGGTAGCTTTCCCTCTTCCTTTGCTAATCTGTCAGCCTCTTTATTTCTGGGGATGTTGAAATGAGATGCTGACATAGTTTGTGAAGTGTTTTTTTCAAAGATGATGTTCAATGTACAACCTCACAGTAGTCGCCTCTTATGATATGCATGAAGGAGCTGCAGTAAAATCCTTGCTTTGTATCTTTAGATTCCCATGGGAACTTATGGGGCAAAATAAAAACAATATGCCTAAGTCAGGCGAGCTAGACAGATGTGGTTGGAAGTCTATACTTCTCAGGCAGTGGGTCAGAGAAGAAGACAGAAGAAACACTCTGTAATTTGTCATACGTTACATGTAAAATCCAACATAAAAATAAGAATCTACATGTAAAATGTCAAGTCAGTCCTATTATGGGACTCTGAAACATGGAGACAAAAACACAACAACCGAATTGGTATGACAAAATCACAAGTGTGGAACTGATGACAAGGACGAGACAAGTACCAGTGAAATAACAGATGGGACAAAGATGCTGGCAATGGATAGAACATACATTGAGGGAATCTGTTGAAAAACTTACCTGGCAGTTCTTGTTGTGGAAACTGAAGGGTAAGAGAAGCAGTGGAAGACCAAGGAACACATGGAAAAAATAACTGGAGACAGACATGAAGGGGGAAATGAAGAAGACATGGAAAGACATTGAGCTGTTGGCACAGGACAGGAAGACTTGGCACCACACCTCATAAAGCAGGACCTAGTATAGTGAAGTCTCTAACACTTCACTCCCTTATGGGACTACCTTTCTCAACTCTAAATTCAAAAATGAAAGTGTCACACATGAAAGGAAAAAGAAATCTGCCTGTTTTGTCAGTGGTTGACAACATTCAAAAGCAGAAGGTCTTGTTTGCATAGGTGGCACATTTGCATCAGTAACAAATGAACGTGCCGTTGATACAAAATACACAAACACAAACAAACATGAAAACAAAAGCTACAGGAAAGCACTTGCATCTGATAGTTCGCAGTCAAATCTGGCATTTTTTTACAAGTGAAATAAGCACGATATAGAATGAAGTTGCTGCTACATAAGGCCCTTTTACTTTTCATACTGTGAAACATCACACCAGTTTCAAACCAGTGAACTTTACTTCAAATTGCTTTCCTTGATTCAGAAAAATGTCAACAAATTTGCATGCACAAGAACCAAAACAACCATTATTGTCAGTTTTGTGACCACAAAACACTCGAGTGAAACAAGTTTTGAAATGCTGGAAGTACTTAGCATTGCTCATTATGGAGTTTACACTGATACTAACAAACACAGCTGGAGTAAAATGTTTCAAATAATCATACATTAGTTTGACTGAAACGTTGGTGGTTTGAATCGTATAAATTAATTAAGATGCAGAATACACTAAATAATGTACCAGCAACAATTTAAATACATCTAATTAAAACACATGTAAAATATGACTTCCTCAGAGAAATGTGTTGTATTTACTTTAGATAACAGACAAAATGTTACGTAGAGTTGGACATAATGCACAGGGTAACAATATGTTTTTGTGTGTATTTAAAAAGTCTTCTTTCTTCTTTGATTCTTAGCCGCCAACTGTCAAAGCAGTCAATGGCCATCACGTCAGGTGGCGTCTTGTAGGGCAGCAACAAACTGCTTCCACTTTGCTCGGTCGGCGCCATCCTTTGAGCAGTGCTCTAGCTCTGGTTCATTCTCTGCATCTCTACCTCCACAAGCTCTCTGCCTCCACAAGCTCTCTGCCTCCACAAGCTCTCTGCATCCACAAGCTCTCTGCATCCACAAGCTCTCTGCCTCCACAAGCTCTCTGCGTCCACAAGCTCTCTGCCTCCACAAGCTCTCTGCCAAGTTGTTTATGGTCAGCTTCTCTTTCGCTCTCCTTCAGAGGTACATAACATAGCTGTTCATGTGACATTTAAAAGGTAATTCAGCATTTTTAAAGTAGATTTATATATTTTATAATCTTAATATATTAATAGACACAAAACTGAAGGTGGTCTTATGAACGTATTGTTTATATGTAAAAAGTAAATTTCGCTGTCATATATTTATTGAAAAAAAAGTCCTACTTTTTTCATTAAAGTGTCCTCCTTTCTCCTCCTTTTCATGACGAAACAATTTAATATTGTCCTCCTTTTTGCTCTGAACGAAATGGTAACCCTAGTCTACGCTCCTTGGAGAAGGTTAATGAATGAAATGAATGAATGTTACATGTTGCCCCTGGTTATCTCTGAAGAAAAGAAAAAAAGAAAGTGACAGAGTACTGCACCCCCAGGCGTGTCGTACAAGGTGACTAATGTGAGGTTGTGCATAAACTGGCAACCTCATCATACAAAACAAATTACCACAGAAACCACTACTGCAGGAGCATGTGAATATTTGTTGCAGGCTTCTTGCAAGGAGACCGCTACAGTTGTGGCTCCATGCTCCGTAAAGAGCGCAAAGGAAAAGGGTGATGATGGTGATGATGATAGGGCATGTCAATTTTCTAATTATGTATGCTGGGGGTGAGGTTTACACAAAGTAATGCATACAGTAATAAATAAATAAATAACAAGTGGCACAATGGCAAATTCATTTTTTGTTTGTTTTTAAAATGAGTTCTCCACTTTTAAAGCAAATGAACTTTTTTTGTTTTTAATTAATGAAGAAAAATATCCCGTTCAACCTCTGATGGGTTATAATTAGGATATATACTGTTTTCAATTCCAAATAATATGAACAACTGCTGATATGAGAGGAAGTGGCATCACATTTGTCAAATCATTGTAAATAGGGACAATCACAATTATGCTTATACGTTAAATAAATAAAAAAACAAAAACAAAAAAATGAACAAAATCAAGAAGAAACTCTGAACAAGAATAATATTAAAGTGGAGGGCTGTATAGGCCACTTGGTTCCAGTTATATAACTGACTTTAACAAATATTTAATTGACTTTCATCTGTTAAAAGTCATATGCATTGTAAAAACAGCATCAGACCTTCACATTCCCAGCCACTATATATTAACATTTGTTCATGTTAAATATTTTTTGACTATATTATGCAGTTCCCTATGTCTGTCTATTCTTAACACCTCTTCTATATTTATAGGTAAGTTGGATGCTTGCAAATAATCTAATATTGGTATTCTCATTTGTTCATACTTCTTACACTTTAACAAGAAATGTTCTATATTATTGTCTTGAAGACAACCTGCACAGTAAGGTTCTTCTATTCTGAAATAGCCTTTTCCCAGTTGTAGTCTGAGAAGTTTGTTATTACTGGGAATTTTCAATTCCCTAGATATCTGACATTTTCTTGTGTGAACCTTGAACATCTTATATGCATGTCTTCCTTTCAGATTTTTATCCCACTCTGCTTTCCATTCATCTGTTATTAAATCATTAATTAAGCTCTTAATCTCTGATTTACTCGTCCCTACATTTATTAGATTTTTATCAGATCTACCTTTCTTAGCTTCTTTATCTGCCTTTTCATTTCCTTCTATGCCAACATGTGAAGGTATCCAAGCAACTCAAATATAGAACAGCACTGCCAAAAAAAAAAATATCACCGTACAACACACCCTTTATGAGGACCAAACTGTTTCAGCGCGGATCTCTCTGTCTATACAAGAACAGTTATCAAACAATAAACATGTGTATATAAAAATAAATTAGCCAAAATTAATTTCAAGAAGCATCTAAAGGGTGGAACATTTTGAATTGATAGTTTCAAGCTAAACCCGAGTTCTAAATAAGGAGCGTACTTACGTTGACTTAAGTAACAAAGATATAACCCTCAGTCACAAGCGCAGTGTTTGTTTACTGTATCCTCTTCAACCGTTGGGTTAAATTTTTGACAACATATTTAATATAGGAACGTGTAGCCACGTGATACAAATAAATTTAATAATGCAGCCAATCAAAAGTCATCGTTTCTTTTTATCTGAATCTTGCGTCGCGCATTCATCTAGGGGCACTATACTCGCGTTCAGAACAGTTGTGAATACAAGCCAGTGATTCCGCCCTGGGAGATCAAGAAACCAGACACGGACTACCACCTAGCAGAAATACTTAAGAAAACAAATAATATAGAAAATATTAAAAACACAGCCAATAAATATATACAACAATATCAAAAGACAGCATTACTGTGTACACAGATGGATCCAAGGGAGAGGATGGCAAATTGGGGATAGGAATATATATTCCAATATGGCAAAAGAATATAGCATCACGGAAAATACATCCATTTTCACTGCAGAGATGGTGGCAATACTAAAAGCACTAGAAATATTCTCTAATAACCCTCCCAAAAAATTAACAGTTTTAACTGACTCTCTTTCAACAATTAAAGCACTTAGAAACTTACGAGAATGTAGTAGACCTGATATAGCCGAGGAGATTTTTCTGGCTACTACATACTTATATTCTAGAGGATGTTCAGTATTAATTGCTTGGATACCTTCACATGTTGGCATAGAAGGAAATGAAAAGGCAGATAAAGAAGCCAAGAAAGGTAGATCTGATAAAAATCTAATAAATGTAGGGATGAGTAAATCAGAAATTAAGAGCTTAATGAAAGATTTAATAACAGATGAATGGAAAGCAGAGTGGGATAAAAATCTGAAAGGAAGACATGCATATAAGATGTTCAGGGCTCCAACAAGAAAATGTCAGATATCTAGGGAATTGAAAATTCCCAGTAATAAGAAACTTCTCAGACTACAGCTGGGAAAAGGCTATTTCAGAATAGAAGAACCTTACTGTGCAGGATGTCTTCAAGACAATAATATAGAACATTTCTTGTTAAAGTGTAAGAGGTATGACCAAATGAGAATACCAATATTGGATTATTTGCAGGCATCCAACTTACCTATAAATACAGAGGAGGTGTTGAGAATAGACAGACCTAGGGAACTGCATAATATAGTCAAACAATATTTAACACGAACACATGTTAATATATAGTGGCTGGGAATGTGAAGGTCTGATGCTGTTCTTACAATGCATGTGACTTTAAACAGATGAAAGTCAATTAAATATTTGTTAAAGTCCGTTATATAACTAGAACCACCAGGCCTTTACACCCCTCCACTTTAATATTATTCTTGTTCATAGTTTCTTCTTGATTTTGTTTGTTTGTTTTTTATTTTATTATTTAACGTATAGGCCTAAGCACAATTGTGAGTAGGCCTATCCCTATTTTCAAATGTGATGCCACTTTCTCATGTCGGCAGTTGTTCATATTATTTGGAATTGAAAACAATATATATCCTAATTATAACCCATCAGAGGTTGAACGGGATTTCTGTTTATCTTCATTAATTTAAAAAAAAAAAAAAAGAACAGTGTTATTAAAAAATTCTTACTGCGGTATTCTTTTTTCTACGTCAGATCGACAGTCTGTCTGCCTTTCTTTTTTCAATTTCTCAAATGTACATGTCATAAAGATAATAATAATAATAATAAAAACAAGAAAGAAAATTCAAAATTTTAAATTGTAATGTCCGTTCCTATGATTTTGTGTACTAATAGCTATACTTTTTTTTAAACAAATCTGAAACCCAAAACGCAACTTATATTTTGAGATAAGCCCTAATATAACGACAGGACCATGTGCCTAAACTGAACTAAGCGTGCCCCGCGAAAACAGGACAAAGCTCGAATTAGTGATATAAAATAATTTGTGGACTGTAAGAAAGTGCACACTCTAGCAATACAGAGGTATATAATACGTAACGATATAGATGAGGCAGATGCATCAATGTTGTTTATATTTTTTTAAATATATTATTGATGAAAATATCCCGTTCAACCTCTGATAGGTTATAATTAGGATATCGCGGGAATTATCGCGGGAGCAACGGGGATCATGCTCTGTCGCCGATGCCTTCGGCTAATATAACGAAGAAGGGCGAATGCAGAAGAGGTTGGGGGGGGGGGGGGGGGAGAGAGGAGGAGAGAGAGAAAAAGAAGAGCTGGTAAGAGAAGAACAAGGAAGAAAGCGTTCGTATAGGGTACTGGAACTGTCGAAGTGGCTACCTACGAGCTGCCATTATTCAAACTATTATCTATGATTTTGATGTATTGTGACAGGTTATGTATACAGACTACATGGATCCGTTCGCTTGCTTCTCACCGGCGCCCTTCATTCCGTTCTACCTTGCGTTCCACCTGGCTTCCCTCATTAGCATGCACGATTTGTTACGCATAATCCATGTCTTTTTCGCTATCTGTCTAACTCATAGTTTAGCCACGCCTATTTGTCTTGTTTCACGCGCTGGCGAGAGACTACTCAGATCTATAACTGTCATTCCTTCAAAAGGGGACTAACCAAGTACGTTTGCTTGTAGCTCGAACAGAGCAGAGCTGTCAAAATTACGACATACTGACAGTTGCACGGGCCCAAAAACACGTGCAAGGCAACGGCTTTTGAACTTCCCTTACAAGCTCGACGATCGCCGAGATCAGAGATCTTTGTTGTTGATTAACACCGGTTAACAGAGCGAACGGGGAAATCCTTTATCTTGGAAGAAAAACCCGCTGATTTAAACGGAGTGGCCAAGGCGCGACTTTCGTCATCTCCCAGCGAAAACAACGCTATTCCAGTATATATACTTCATCTCCTAAAATCATCAGTCGCTTCAGGAAATAATTTTGAAATATCTAGCTCGATATCAGAGCCATAGTACAAAAGTGGATTACTTAGATTTCGTGGAGATAGTTTATTTTTTCTGTTTTGAGGTAATATACAGTATATACTAGCATTTTCGCGATTTCTTGTGTTAAAGTTCTTCATTATATTTCACTGGGATTTTCTGTGTTAATTGATTAGCGTATTAAATTACATATAGCTAAAATTGTCTAGCTGTAACGTAAATTTAAGTACTCGCTATCACCCAGAAAGAGATGTTTTAATTGACTAGCAAATACACTAGGCTAATGACGAGTATATTTATTTCTAATACATTGTGTGTAATTTTATAAATGACTAGTGTTCATATCACGTGTTAAAAGCGATAAGATAAGCTAGACACTTGAGGTCTCTAATATAATTTATAACGGAGTGGTTAATAGGTCTTGCCTTAACGCGTGTTAGGATAGGATATTTATATTATGGTAAAATGTTTTTATTTCTTCCTAAAATCTAGGCTGATCAAAAACCCTGCGAACTAGCGGTCTTACCATCATACAAACTATCCAGAGATATTAATTTGTTGTTGAGTCTTCGAGTTGTGACCTGTGCGGTCCACTTTCTTCATTCATGAGAGAGGCCAACTAGAGACTATAAATATAATATTAACTGGATATGAACATTACCAGAATTTTCATATTAATCCCATCAGCACCTGTGGCTATATATATATATATATATATATATATATATATATATATATATATATATATATATATATATATATATATATATATATATATATATATATATATAATATATATATATATATATATATATATATATATATATATATCTGACATATGACAGTAGTTTTTCCACGGGATTATACTCAAGAAAACTCACTGTTCAGACTCGGCCATTAACTTATAGAAAAGTTTCATAACGTACAGAGTGTTTCAGCAATTGCCAACCGCATCTGCCTGGCAGACCTAGATGCCCATTAACAGCCTGTTACAGCTTGTGTGTATTGCCTGAGAGTTTTATCCTGCATACTACCAGAAGTGCAGGAATCATCTATCTCTGTTGAACTCTGAGGTGCAAGTGCTCTTAAAGTCATTGGAGCCAGATACCAAGCGTCTACTGCCTGGCAATTCACAGACGTGTTAGTCTCTGGCAGGATTGTGATTGATTTCCACATAGAAGATACGTGGCAAACCCAAGCCACTGGTCAGCCTATTCAGACTCTACCTCTAATATATACAATAAAAAGATAAAAAATACAGTGTATGATGAATCCTTGTGGACATAAATATGATAATTACTACTTCACAGTCCAGTAAGAGTGACAAAACATATATGTATTAGATAATGGCTAATCAAAAGGTGAAAATCATCATATTGATTCAGTTTGATTATTGATATTCCATGCTTATTTATTTCATTATGTAAATACATTTGATTCATTATAAGTTACCTAACCGAAAAGAGAAACGGTATAGGTTAAATAAATTGTAAATATGTACCATCAGACTTGCTAAAATTATTTCAATTGAGTTCCAAGTTTTGTTGATACATATTATATATATATATATATAGATAGACCATAATAAGTACCCCTAGCATAACTAGCCATAATAGATAATAATAATAACACATAATATCAGGGGAGAATCGTGAAAGGGAGCAAATAGACTTTCAGGACATCCACTCTCATCACACCTGGAGGTTTATACAGTTGGATTCTACTGTCGTGAATTATTCTAATCCCCATATATAAATTAAAACGTAAATGTAAAGCCTAACAAATAAATTTAATAAAAGGAAAGAAGAATGGTAAAGAACAGTGCTGTCACAATGACTGTACTCGAAATCCCCTTGTTTTCTACTTCGTCGGCAAATTGTAACGCTTTCACGTTGATAGTAAAAGCCTACTGTGTCGCTGCACGCTTTCTTCAATGAAACGTGTACTGTATTTCTTGGAAAAACCTTGAGATACGCAAGCTGATCAATGACCTAGATTTAATATTTCATTCATTCCATACACGGCATAACTAAAAGACAGATGGACTAAAGGATAGAGAGAAGGGAGAGGCAGAAAGCAGGGACACATGCAACACTAAACACGCGTCGCGCGATACACAATTGCTGCCATCACGCGTGTAAGGCCACATGCACTAACTTTATTTCAAATCGACAGTGATAAATTTCACTACCCATACCAGAGTTAGGTTTTAAAATCCTGAAAAAACGCTTATTGGGAATTATGACATTATACCGGTTTACGTTTGAAAACATGACAGTACCCAGACACCCTCAAGTTTGGAAGTGAGAAGGTAGTAACAGCACGACTATCCTAGAAGAAAATGCATATTGGCTCCATTAAATTCGTATATTTGGGTTCCTTAGGGTTTGCTGACAAAGAATATGTAAAACGTTACGCAAATAGTCTAGGAATTACCAAGTTATGGCCAAAATAAAATAGTGGGGGGTGCCTGACAGCATGAAATCATTTCTGCTCATAAAATTTTTTTTATAACGTGTTTGAAAAAAAAACATTACGTTACGGAAATAGCCTACCATGTTAACTCCTATTTGATTGGAGCGCAACAAATGTAAGACTAAACACGATTGGTCGGGCTATAAATACTATCTTGTGTTGTCAGGGGAAACGTGAAAAGGAGTACTTTTTTGAAAAGATGTGTGTAGACATGGTTTGATTGGGTAGAGCTGCGAATATACTCAATTCAGAGCGTCTGTTCATTGCCACATCTTGTAATAAACCTACTAAGAAGCAGTGCGTTGAGCACCAGTGTATATTTTTTATAAAATAAAGCCTGGGACATCGGCAGATCGGAGTTGTGCTATATTCATTGCCAGTCAACGAAACTGTTTATTATTCCCATGAATTGTGGTAAGCTTGAAATATTCAATATCTTTTAATGAAAATTGAATGTAAATTGATAATTTATGTCTGTATATATGTGTAGTTCAGTAGCGAACATGATGTAAAGCCTATAGTGCTCCAGCCTGAACAGAAGGTGTCGGAGGAAAGTAAACTGCATGGAATGGCCAAACAGTACACTGACACCTAGATTATTGACTAGAAAGAAATAATGCTGGAATTGCAGAGGCGTAGTAACCATTAGGGAGGGAAATACTGGTATAAAGTATTTCAGATGAAGCTGACAGTTGGCCTAACGCTCTGAACTCAATGTTTGTGATGTATTGTGCTCAGTGTAGAAATAGAGTATAGATTAGTTCTGACGTAGAAGGTACAACCTTCTTGTTTCAGGGACCGTGGTCTTAAAGTTATTGAGCAGCACCTGGTCAGAGCTTTGCTGAAGCCAGAGGTGGACAGCATACTCCTTGGTCCATATAGCAACCAGTGGGTGGCTCCAGAACTCATTAAAGTAATCGAGCAGAGGAGTCTTTTACTGCAGTCATCACGAAAGATAAGAGAGTGTGGCCATGGAGCTCAACATTATGTACCCCCATCTTAAAATGACATTGTAAAATAAAATTAAGAGGGGAATTTAATTGTTTTAATACCAGGAACTGAGAACATCTCCAATACTAGTTCCAATAGAAACAAACTATTGAAGTCATGATGACAAATACCAACAGAGCTTGAACAAAACAAAACCAGTATTACCTCATATTACTACTACACACCCAACACACATAGGATACTATTAATAATATATGTCACTACAAGAATCATATTAATAAATTCTGTACATATAACTTGTAATTAAAATTGATTGTGATTCCTGGTTCCCTTTGTATTTGAATCAGGACACATATACATTCATGACAGCACTAATACATATTGTTATTTGAAAAGTTATCAGTGACTCCTTTAAGATATCCTCGTAGAGTGTTTTATGTATGTGAGTGTCACAGTGTTGTCAAGTGTGGTGGAATAAATTAAATTGTTTATCTGTCTGTTGTTGTTATGACTTACACTTCATCATACACATACCCTAGACATATAACGTAGTCATCACACTATTCCAGAATAATTCTGACTGAGGTATACATATGTGGCAGCAAGTAAGGTTATCTATAATACACTACTCTTATTAGATATAGATACCTTCACAGCTGATCTCAGTCAGTACACTAAGTCCCCTATAAATATTTATAACATCCCACTTCACCACATCTACTTTTGATGCCAATACACCCTAATTCTTTTCAGAAAAGGGGGAATTTCTTGTAAGACCAGTCTCTTATCTGGCACTATCCTGGTATCATCTGATACATCTGTTTGGTCCAGGATAACTTAGATTTCATTAACATCAACACCCTTTCGTGACACCTACCCGATACTCTCGGCAGCTATAGGCCCATGAAAGTAACATGGGGTAATGCTGGAACTTTTGCTTATGATGTATATGAGGGGTTCCAGGATAAGCGAGAAACTGTTGCGGTAGCAATTGACCTAGAGGATGCTTATAACAGTGTGAACTTTGCAACATTAATAAACTGTAATGGCTTGCGGTGTTAACCCTTGGCTTACAAGGTGGATAGCAGCTGCCTTAACTGAGAGGTCAGTGGCATTTCCACTGCTCATTTGCCCGGGACTACCCCAGTGTTCTCCACTATCACCGGGGCTGTTTAATATCTATACAGCAAAAGTAGCAACCATTCAACCAACTGGGATGGGACGAACACTGACATTTGCTGATGATATACTCATTTACAGAACTGGCTCTGGCTGACAAGAAATGGTTAATAGCATACATGGGACACTACAGGAAGTGTCTAAATGGTGCGAGGAAACTGGCTCCAAAGTCAATCCCAACAAGGCCTGCGTGATGTAGTGCTCCTTGAACAACTCCATCGTGAAAGCAGACCTCCCAGATATTACTCTCAATGGAGAAAAAATTGAAAGGCAAGAAAAGCTGAAATACCTTGGAGTAACATTTGATCGCGGGCTCTCGTATAAGTACCACATCACACAGAAATGCAGGAGAGGTCTAGCGGCCCTGAAAATAATGGCCGCGGCGCGTCTGGAACAGAGATTACTATTTCTCCTTTATCAACAGCTAGTCATATCGGTCATTGAGTATGGACTGGGAATACTCACGCTGTCAGTAACACAATGTGAACGACTAGAACGCATTCAGAATGAAGGGATGCGCATATTATTGGGCTGTACGCGAGATACCCCCATTGTGACAATGAGATACATGCTTAGAGTAGGTAAAGGATCCCGTTACACGCCTATTGAGGCATATTGGGAATATAGTGTTAGGCCCATATTTTCTTGACCGTCGGCACACTAGGGGTGACGTGGTCAGCATCACGCCCATGCTTAGAGTGCTGTTGATTAAATCCAGATATGCGGTGGCCCAAGCAAAAGCCTATATGCGAGTATCCACAGACAAACGGCACCCTCTGCATGGTAACATAGCTGACATTAAGGGAGCAAGAATAAAGAGAGGAATATCATGGATGGCACAGGCAGAGACAACTATCAAGCAGGTGGCTACAGTTGACAATATATTCAAGGAGGAAAAATGGTGTATGTCAGATGAGAACTGGGATAACTACCAGCGGGTCATCATCAGCCTTGGAAGAGAGTGTAGAAATTGGGGGAATGGAATAGCAGAACTGGAAATTAATCAACTGATACATGATCATTCCAGGGATGGTGATGCCATCGTGTATACAGATTGGTCGGTGATCCGGGGTGAGAAATCCGGTTGGGGCTTCTCTGCACGGGTACACGGCAGAATCGTCGCCGAACATAGCGGGGCTTACAAGATAACAACTTCCAGCATGAGAATGGAGGTCGAGGCTGTTACTGCAGCCTTAAGGTGGATAACTGAAACTTCATTAACAAAGGCTATCATTGTGTCCGACTCTCAGTCCATGCTTCGGAAGGTTCAAAGTGTTTGGTAGCGGCATGAATGGAAAACATTCATAGAAGCTTCCAGTCTACAAGAGCTGGTGTGGATGTACTGTCCTGGTCATGCTGGAGTATGTGGTAATGAAAGAGCTGACAGACTAGCATCAAGAGCACCCATAGTGGGGACACTGGATATGGATAAGGGAGATATATTGAGAATAATTAATGATCGCATGTTAGAGAATGACACTGCAATAGATGAATCATCAAGATTAAGAATGTTGGAATTTGGCATCAAACGTAAGGCTAGTAGAGATGGGCCTATGAGAGGATGCATCCGTCGTGATTACAACCAGCGAGCTACAGGAACTATTAGCATTCACACTCTTCGACGTATACTGATGGAGACTGAGCACCTATGGGTTTGCCCGCAGTGCAATGATGTAAATTCTGCATAACAATAACAATTAGGATATATATTGTTTTAAATTCCAAATAATATGAACAACTGCCGATATGGGAAAGTGGCATCACACCTGTCAAATCATTGTAAATATGGCAAATAACAATTACCAATTATGCTTGTATGTTTAAAAAAAACCAAAACCAACAAAATCAAGCAGAAACTCCGAATAAGAATAATATTAAGGGGGAGAGGTGTAAAGGCGTGGTGGTTCCAGTTATATAACTGACTTTAACAGATATTTAATTGACTTTCACCTGTTAAAAGTCATATGCATTGTAAGAACAGAATCAGACCTTCACATTCCCAATTATTATATATTAAAATTTGTCTGTGTTAAATATTGTTTGACTATATTTTGCAGTTCCCAAGGTCTGTCTATTCTTAACCCCTCTTCTATATTTATAGGTAAATCTGATGCCTACAAATAATCTAATATTGGTATTCTCATTTATTCATACCTCTTACATTTTAACAAGAAATGCTCTATATTATTGTCTTGAAGACATCCTGCACAGTAAGGTTCTTCTATTCTGAAACAGCCTTTTCCCAGCTGTAGTCTGAGAAGTTTCTTATTACTGGGAATTTTCAGTTCCCTAGATATGTGATGTAGGGATGTAGGATAAAGAGAGAGGGATAGTACCTCACGGTGAGAGACAGCCATGTCCTTTTTAGGATAGTCAGGATCCTATTTGGTTCTCCTCTCTTTATCTAGCTCATGTATGGCTCCTCGAATACCGATTGTGTACGGCGGTGGCCACATCCCGGGCAACAGTCTTGGCTGACTGGCTAAACTACATGGGTGGAGTAGGAGCAATCTTACTCAAGATATGTCCATCCCTAGTACACAAAGACTGAGACGGTGAGTGAGGCGGAGGAATCTGAGAAGATCCACGGCTCGCAAAGCGAAACAGCAAAGTGTGTGGCGCACTAGAGGCGTGTCGGACATAGAAAAAGACAATGGCTAGCCACCGTAGAAGAGATTGGGGCCTTACCACGTACTTCCTACAGAACGTAATGGGATCACAACAACAAGATAAGAACCGATATGTATAGAACTCTCTGTCCCCTGGGGAAGAATCTACTGTACAAATTAACAGGGAAGAGGCAACTCCTCTAATGAGTAAGGAAGTACATAATGACGAGTGTTCCTTAAATTCTGTTGAAAGGGAGCATTCTGAGAAAGACCACCTAAAAACTAGTAGGAGAAGCCTAAAAATAGGAACATGGAATGTTAGAATTCTAAACGGAGAAGGAAAGCTTGACAATCTTATATTAGAGGCAACAGACATAAAACTCGATATACTGGGAGTTGCAGAGGCAAGACTTTTGGATACAGGCTACATAAAAAGAGACCAGTACACGCTTATACACTCAGGCGGAGAAAAACATGAAAGAGGGGTAGGAATGTTGATAAAGAAGGAGTTAGAAAAATACGTATGTGGATACTGGACACACAATGACAGAATGATGTTACTAAAGATGAGAGCAAAGCCATTCGACATATCAATCTTACAAACTTATGCACCAACTAAAGATCACAGCGAGGAAGAAATAGAAGAATACTATGAAGAGCTACAACACACACTTAAACCAGTCAAATCAACAGATGTGTTGATAGTAATGGGTGATATGAATGCAAAAGTAGGAAAAGGAAAATACAAGAAAATAGTAGGACAGTATGGATTAGGGACAAGAAATGATAGAGGAGACAAACTTATCCAGTTCTGTGAAGAAAACCAGCTGGTCATATGTAACACCTTTTTTGAACACCACCCAAGGAAATTATACACATGGAAAAGCCCAGGAGATGTAACACGAAATCAAATCGACTATATCATGATAAAACATAGATTTAAGAACAGTGTCACAAGTGCAAAGACACATCCTGGCGCCGACATAAATTCAGATCACAATCCAGTCGTCATCAAAGTAAATATAAAGCTGAAAAGAGCAGGAAACAGAAGACAGGAGGAACCCCAGATAGAAATATCAGCGCTGAAACAACCAGATATAAAACAGAAATATTTAATCGACGTCAAAAATAAATATCAACAGTTATTGATGGAAAGCATGGAGCAGTATAGCAGAGAAAACCCAGAAGAAAAAGCAACTGCAAAATGGGAATGCTTAAAAACAAGCATACAATCAGCAAATGCAAATTTACCTAAAAAGGAGTCTAAGAAAAATCAAATTTGGATGACAGATGACATCTTTAATAAAATGGCAGAAAGAAAGAAAGCAAAAAACACTCCAGAATATAAAACAATAGACAATGACATACGTACTATGTGTAGAGAAGCAAAAGAACGGTGGATAGAAACAAAATGCAAGGAAATAGAAGACTTGGAAGCAAAGCACATGACAAGAGATATGCATGAAGAAATAAAGAAATTATCAAATCGGTCGCGGTTTGCACAAAGAGAAAGCTGTATCAAGAATAAAAATGGTGTAATATTACTTGATGAGAAAGACATATCAAACAGATGGGCAGAATACGTAAAAGAACTATTCGAGGACAACAGAGGTAAAAAACCATCACCAGATTCTAATGAAGGCCCAAACATTCTCAGATCAGAAGTAGAGAATGCCATTCATATGATACAAAAAGGAAAATCAGCAGGCATGGATAACATAAAAATTGAAATGATAGAAGCTCTGGAGAGCTTTGGTATAAATACAATCACAGAAATATGCAACAATGTATACAATACAGGATATATACCACACGACATGAAGACATCAGTTTTTATAACATTGCCCAAAAAACCAAATGCAACAGAATGTTCAGACTTCAGAACAATCAGCCTGATGAGTCATGCAATTAAGATACTGCTCAAAATCATACAGGAAAGAATAAAAAAGTAAAGTAGACAGCGAAATCCAAGAAGAACAGTTTGGTTTTAGACGGAACAGTGGAACAAGAGAGGCAATATTTTGCCTAAGAATATTAGCAGAAAAATATACAGAGGTCCAAAAAAGTATGTATATGTGCTTCATTGACTATAAGAAGGCTTGTGACAGAGTCCATCATGAGAAAATAATTTAATGCCTCGAAGACATAGGTATTGATGGAAAAGATATAAGAATACTCAGTAACCTTTATTGGGAGCAAACTGCCACAGTAAGATCGGGAAGGAATTATTCACCATACATAGACATAAAAAGAGGTGTCAGACAAGGTTGTGTGCTGTCCCCCTGCCTATTTAATTTATACACCGAAAAAATTTTCTAACAGATACAGGAAATACCAGGACTGAACATCAGTGGAAGGTCAGTAAACAACCTTAGATATGCAGATGATACCGTGTTGTTAGCTGAAAGCGAACAGGAGTTACAAGAACTAGTGAAGCAAGTGAACAGTATAAGTCATGAATATGGACTCGACATTAATATTGAGAAAACAAAAACTATGATAATTAGCAAAACAGACAATTAACCCACATTAAAGATAAGCGTAAATGGGAAAATCCTGGAACAAGTCAAGAGCTACGTATATCTTGGTCATATAATAACAGAAGATGGCAGATGTGAAACAGAAATCAAGAAGAGAATAGGAATGGCCAAAGCTACATTCAACAACATGAAACATATACTGACATCCAAACAGTTATCTCACAAATTAAAACTGAGAATCATAAAGTGTTATATATATTCTGCATTTCTGTATGGTGCAGAAACATGGACGATGAATAAGCAGTTGGAAGAAAGAATTGAGGCTCTTGAAATGTGGATATATAGAAGAATGGGGCGTATCTCATGGAAAGAGATGAAAACAAATAAGGAGGTCCTAGAAAATCTAGGTATGAAAAGAGAACTAATGGGGGAGGTCAAAGTTCGGCAGCTAAAATACTTTGGCCACATAAAAAGGCATAACACCTTGCAGAAGACCATAACAGAAGGGAGAGTTGAAGGCAAACGTGCAAGGGGAAGCCAGCGCTATAAGTGGGAAGATAACATCAAGAGATGGACAGGAAAGAGTCTATCAGAGTGCACCACCAAGACAAGAGACAGAAGACGTTGGAGATCCATTACAGCCAACCTTCGTTGTGGAGATGGCAACTGATGATGATGATGAGATACGTGACATTTTCTTGTTGAAGCCTTGAACATCTTATTTGCATGTCTTCCTTTCAGATTTTTTATCCCACTCTGCTTCCCATTTATCTGTTATTAAATCTTTAATTAAGCTCTTAATGTCTGATTTACTCATCCCTACATCTATTAGATTTTTATCAGATCTTTCTTTCTTGGCTTCTTTATCTGCCTTTTCATTTCCCTTTATGCCAACGTGTGAATGTATCCAAGCGATTAAGACTGAACATCCTCTGAAATATAAATACGTTGTAGCCATAAATATCTCCTCTGCTATATCAGCTTCTAGAACTTTGTGAAATATCAAACCTCGTTGTGGCAGACACCATCTTTCCACATAAGAATATCCACAAGATAACATGGAATTCACCTGATGGCAGAACTAAGAACCAGATAGATCACTTCTGCATAAGCGCTAAATTTCGCTCATCAGTTCAAGACGTCAGAGCATACAGAGGTGCAGAGATCGGAAGTGATCATAACCTCTGCATAGCTAAACTGAGAATTAAACTGAAGAAGTTATACCAACAGAATAAAAATAGAAGAATAGATGTACACAGACTGCAATCAAATGATATAAAGGAGGAATATAATGTCAAAATGAACAACTATTTCGATGCCTTAGGCAAAATTGACAACGATATCACCACCAAGACAATCGATACTAAATGGGAACAACTGAGAACAGCAATGACAGAAGCAGCAGTAGCGACCACCGGATACCTAGTACATAAAAAGAAAAAATGGATGAGAGAAGATACTTGGGATAAAATACAAGAAAGGAAAACAGCAAAACTTAAACTACTAGCGGCAAGTACACATAATGCAGTTGAATCTTGCAAACTAACTTATAACTTGTTAAATAAAGAAGTGAAGACAAAAACTCGAAGAGATAAAAGACATTTCATCAATGAACTGGCCGTAGAAGCTGAAAATGCTGCAAGAACTGGTAATAGTAGGTGCCTTTATCAAATTACAAAACAACTATGTCACCAGCCTACTGCTATGGAAACACCTGTTAAAGGTAAATTAGGGAATTCAATACCAACAGAAAAAGAACAAATGAAGAGATGGGCTGAGCACTTCATGGAGGTGCTAAACAGACCACCACCAACAGTAACACCTGATTTTAATAATGAAACACCCACAACCACCTTGCCAATAACTTGCGATGAATTCACGCTGGACGAGATCAAACAAGCCGTTAAAAGATTAAAAAAATTTTAAAGCTGCTGGAGTTGACGAAATTTCAGGGGAAATGATTAAAGCAGTTAATGACAACAACCTCTTGAGAATTTTAGATATTATAAATGAAGTATGGAGAGAAGAACAACCACCACAACAATGGAAAGACAGTATTATTGTAAAGTTACCGAAGAAAGGTGATCTATCAGACTGTAATAACTGGCGTGGTATATCTCTATTATCGGTACCTGGAAAATTATTATGTTGCATGATGTTAGAAAGACTTAAATTGCATGCTGACGAAAAGATCAGAGAAGAACAAGCGGGTTTCAGGCCGAAACGATCATGTATTGAACAAATATTCACACTAAGAACAATTATAGAAGAATCAGTGGAAAGGCAATCGCCACTTATTATCACCTTCGTCGATTTTCAAAAAGACTTTGATAGTCTACACCGCCCATCATTGTGGAAGATACTTACAATCTATGGTTTTCCAACAAAATATGTGAATATAATCAAAGCGCTATATGACAATGCAAGATGTTGTGTTAGAACAAATAAAGGGAATACAGAATGGTTTACGGTAGAAACAGGGGTGAAACAAGGCTGTATTATGTCACCACTACTTTTTGGAATAGCTATTGATTGGGTTATGAGAAACTATACCCACAATGAACAATTGGGTATAAAATGGACAAATGGAAAATTCCTGGGGGACCTGGATTTCGCAGATGATGTAGCATTCTTAAGTTCAACACCAAGACAATCCCAAGAAGCAATAAATAATTTGTGTCATCTCTCGGTTAAAATAGGTCTCCAAATAAATGCCTCTAAAACTAAAGCTATGAACTTTTCTAACGAGACCTTTGATATCATCTTGAACGGGGAAAAACTACAGAAAGTTGAAAGTTTCAATAATTTAGGCAGTAAAATGACTCAGGATGGTGACACAACAAGAGAAATCCATACTAGAATTGCTTTGGCAGCTAGCGCCTTCAATAGATTATCTAACATTTGGAAATTACGATCATTGAACATACATACCAAGCTTCGTCTGTTTAATTCAAATGTTATCTCAGTGTTAACATACGGCTGTGAGAGTTGGAAAATAACAAAATCATTGGAGAACAAGCTGAATACATTCGAGAACAAATGTCTTAGAAAAACTCATGAACATCAGTTGGAAAGAATTCAAGACTAATCGACAAATAAGAGAAGACTCTAGGCAGAAATATGTCTCCGACTATATAAGGAAAAGACGATGGTCATATATCGGTCATGTCCTACGAATGCAAAACAACAGAATACCACTACAGGCGCTCACTTGGGTTCCTGAGGGTAAGAGGAAAAAAGGAAGACCAAAAGAAACACTCAGAAGAACAATAATAAGAGAAGGAAGAACGTTGGGCCTAAATAATGTGCAAGAGCTAAGAGGAGTGGCGTCACAACGAACAACCTGGAGAGCACTGGTTTCTGCCTTATGCGCCGTGTTTGGTGCTTAAAGAATTTATTATTATTATTATTATATCAGGTCTACTACATTCTCGTAACTTTCTAAGTGCTTGAATTGTTGAAATGCATCAATGCATTTCTAGATGTTAAAAAAAAAAGAAGAAGGGAAAAAAAGTATTTAACACAAATTGAATGGCAAGGAACAAAACCGTCAGTATCCACATCAAATCGATCATTCAGTATCATTAAGTCTCATTGGCGCCCGTTTGTCACTTTATCTTTCTACAGCAGCCCTTCTCAACATTTTTACCCTGGTGGATCCCTTGAAATAATTTTTCAGGTCTCACGGAACCCCTGCATAAAAATTATTATATCTTTAGCTCACTGTAATTTTAATAATGTTATTTACAGCATGAACATTTATTGACAATGTACAGTAAAGCTACTAAAAACCATAGTCCCAAGCAATATGAACAAAAATATAGCCTAAGACACAGTTTTATACAAGAATTTGAAAAAAAATAATTATTTTTTTCAATTACAATCTCTCGCGGAATCCCTAACTACCTCTCGCGGAATCCCTGGAGAGAAACGGTGCTCTACAGCTCCCACTTCAGTCCTTCAGCTTAATCTTAGGTTGGTATCTGGTCCATGAACAAGAATACGAACGGACGGGAACTAGTCACCCCATCTCTCGATGCTGGACATAGTTTAGTAAATTCTCTAACAATTTACTCCCCTACAACAGTATCTGCTATGGGACCAGGGCTGAATTTAGTCAAGAAGGGCCTCTAGGCTTTTTGGTGTTTGGGCCCCCCTTCACCTAATAGGCAATGATGTTAATATTTTAAATATTTTTTTTCAAACCCCTTAGCATGGTGATGGTACCGGTATATATTAGTATTATTAATAGACTGGTATGTTAGTGTGTTAGTATTGCTTACCTCTTTTATTAGTAATTCAATTTTTATTAATGTTTATTAGTATTGGAAATAGTTCATGCGCCGTTATGGGTTTGCCGGAGTGCATTATGTCTTTTAAGCTATTTTTGTGTCTTTTTAGAACGTTATGAATGCGATTGCAAAGTGCACACATTTTCTTTTTGAGCATTTCTTCTTCTTCTTCGTCTTTGTACACTCTCAGACGTCAACTTGAATGTTTTCAAAGAAAGCAGTAGTCAGTTTGAGGCTATTTGAATCTCCGTAGAGCTTTTCCACGAATGATACTGGTGTCGGCCATATGCGTTTTCTCTGTTCCGCATATGTTGGGCATCTTTGAAGCAGATGTTCAGCAGTCATTTTATCAGTGCCACAGTTACACTGATCGGTAGTTCCTATCTTTAGCTTGTTGAATAGATGGTATCTCAGTCTGTTGTGGCCAGTGCGGAGTCTAAAGATTACCACTTGCTCTCTTCTGTTGAGCTGGTAGCATGAATTATTTTGTGTGTGACCTGGATGCTCTACATCGCATTTGTTTCTGTATCTTATTCTGACACAATTATTTGCCTCCTAGAAAGTTACGCTTGCATCAGGCTGAGGTAGATTGTTACATGTGGGGGTTATCTTCTTGAAGTATTGGTTGATCATAAACTTAGAATCATAAAAATGTACATGTATCGTACTGACATACACGAATGGAGACGGGTTTGATTATACAGGACATCAATGGTTGAAGAACTCAAGTCGTCAGGTGGAGGGTCCACAATATATCCTTACATTTAATTCACATCCGAAATAGCAACATCATAGGTATGGCATGGCATATTGTACATACATTATAGGAGAATCTCTCATCAGTCTAGTCTCAACCAGTCAGTTCTGGCCGCTGTACTAGAGGTGCAGACCATCCAAGTAATGTGGACCAGACAACGAGAATGCAAAAATTATACTGGAATACTTTCTTCAGTAATATCTCGAACTTCTCTCTAAGTTCTGAATCATCTAGATAGTATAGTTGCGGCCTTCGAAGAAAATAATAGATGCCACTTAGAGCTCTTCCTCCGCAATACTAGGAGCTTGAATAAAATACGTCTTACCATGAAGACCACAGATAACGAAAGGCCAAGAATATTAGCTGTTAGCATAAATTAGTGCAGAACGCGTTACGTCATTAACAACTAGTGACGTATTAAATATGCAGCGTTCAATATAAGTTAAAACCGTGCAAAAACATGATTTACCACAGAGAGACATATTACTGCAAAATATGGTAATAGCCTATGTGTGGTCATGATACAAAATACATTAATATTCTTTCTTTAACAAAACCCCCGTCGGTAGGGTTAAAAAAATCAAAGAATTTGATTTTTTTCGTAATATTTGAGATATATGACATCAATTAAGTCAAAATACCGAACCGGAAATACGGCCAGAATTGATCACATAACATTATCAATAACATAATATTGTCATCGTCAAACAGTGTAAAAAGTGTGAGTCAAAATCTGTATGCATATGTACTAATGGAAGTAATGATGCAAAACAGAAAGACGTCCGTCATAAGTCAAGAAAAGAAAAGAAAAGTAGATCACATCAATCATACAACAATTAAGAAGAAAAATGTTAATGAACAAAAAGTATGCAGAATTGTGCAAGGAGACAATGAAATCAAGAGAAAATAGAAGTAACTGATAACAGCATGGTAAAAAAAAAACTATAATTTGTTATCTCCCCTTAATGAAGTCTATACACAAAAAGAAAAAAAAATGATGGATTTGAAATAGTAAACCAAGCCTAATGTAATGCACACATGAAAATCCATAAACAAATTAAACTATATAGAAATGTCAAGCGTTAAAGATAGTGGTCACATACCCAAGTAAAATATTTGCAAGTTGTGGTGAAGATAACTATAATGTCAAGAGAAAAGAGATCACTAGCGCAAAAAATGTTTCTTAAACAGCTAGTGTTCATAAATACCACCGCGAGTTTAGTCCACAGGAAAATATAAGTCATTGTGAACATCATCAAAGCCACCACAACAATATTGTTCATGCAACGTTCATGCATATCGTAAGATAAAGTTCCTAGAGACGCATTTCAAAGATGTGCGATCAGGGAGTGCAGGTAGATTGTATCAGGAATGCAACTGAATCATGATAGTTCAACCAAAGAAAGAGCAGGAAATGCTGCTAGATTGCACTAGGATTGTCTAAACACTTGTCACAGAAAAAATATATGTCATTTCAAATGATGCATCTGTTGACTGAAATATGCCGCTTCTCAGCATCTGAGATGAATAAAAGTTATACAGTGTGTTCGTCTGTTCACTAGCTTCAAGGACCCGTAAATGGTGTGGCGTAGATAAATTTGATAGCTGTATCAGTTCATCGCATCAAGTTGTGTTTGAGCACATCGGGATAAAACGTCAGCCACTACATTGGATGATCCCGGGATGGCTTGTATTTCAAACTGGAATGGTTGCAATAAAAATTCGAAGCGGGCAAGTTTGGCGTTCTAGTGATTAGCACGCCTGAGAGCAACCACAGACTTCTGATCAGTCTGTATGATAAACGGTGCACCTAGAAGGTAGCGTTCCAGCTTCTGAATGGCCCAAACGACGGTCAGGAGTTCCCGTTCCAACACAGGATACTTTCTTTCTATGTCGGAGAGCTTGCGGGAGATATACACCGTAGGATGAAGCACTCCATCGAATTATTGCACCAAACAAGCACCCAAACCTAGATAGCTAGCTTCTGAGCGGAGATAATAAATACGATTTATGTCTGGCAACCTCAAAATAGGAGGAGTAGAAAATACGTGCAATATATGATTAAACGCAGCCTGACAATCTTGTGACCAATGTACGTTATTTGGTAAACCCTTTCTTGATAGAGAGGATAGGATAGCAGCGATGTCTAATAGATTTGGAACGAATCGACTGTAAAACTGAATCAGTCCCAAGAGACTACGAACTTGTTTTTTCCTAGTAGGAGTAGATAAATTCAAGATTTTTGAAACATTTTGTGGCACAGTCTGGAGGCAACCGGAACCAACTGTGTGACCCAAGAAGGAAAGTTTGCGAAAGGCAATCTGAACTTTAGTAGGCCTAGCAGTTAAGTTATGTAGACGAAGAGTGTCGAATAGAGAACGTAGACCTACGATGTGTTCTTTCCAAGATGAGCTGAACAAACATATATCATCTATGTAGGCAATGATGTCAGATCTATGACAAAGAATTTTGCGCATGATTCTAACGAATGTGGCAGTGGCGTTCACAAGCCAGAAAAGCATAACATTCCACTGGTATAAACCACGTGGTGTAGAAAAGGCAGTAAGAGGTTTAGCACGTTCAGTTAATGGAATTTCCCAATAACCTTTTGTGAGATCGATCTTAGTAAAAATTAGAGCCTTAGCAAGGCGAGATAAAAGATCATCAAGCAAAGGATGAGGCTCAGCATCCGGAACAGTTATACAGTTAAGTTTACAATAGTCAACACCCAACCTGATATTGTTATCCTTCTTTCGAACAATAACAAGAGGTGAAGAGAAAGGGGAATTACTGGTTTCAATGATACCAAGACGCAGCATTTGTTCCAACTCAAGTTCAGTTTGGCGCTGGTAATGAATGGGAACAGGATAAGGGCGTAAACGAATAGGCTTATCATCAGTAAGGATGGTATCTACTTACTTAGTCGTTCCCCTTCTACCGTGAGGTGTAGAGGTTTGGAAGAGAGAGCGCCAGACCATTCTATCAGCTGTCTTCTTCCTGGCCTGGTTCCATTCTAGTCCTCGGTCCTTCAAAGATTGTCTAATGTTGTCCTCCCAGCGGACTCTGGGTCGTCCTGGAGGTCTGGATCCCTGGCTCTTTGTTTCCCATGCTTGTCGTGGTAGCCGATCTTCTCCCATTCTGCAGACATGGTCAAACCATCTTAGTTGGGATTGTTCTATTTGGGTTAGGATGGTATCGTGAGAGATAATAGACAAGTGACCAGGAATGTCGGTAAGGACATCAGAAAAGGATTGCAGTAAATCGGAAACTTGGCGACTCTGATCAGCTGATAAGGATGAAGAAATGGAAACATCCCGCCAAGATTCAGTAGAAGACAAAGGAAGTACAGGTAAATTCGTGTGGATATCAGGGAAAGAAGATTCTTCCACATGAATTACCGACAAGCTAGAAAAATGGCAAGAATTACCTACAGTCTCATCAATATCATGAAAAACAGCATGTAAGTGTTCGGGTCTGGTATGAAATTATTTAAGCATGTTAATGTGGAATATTTTCTTTTGACCCTTAATATCTACGACGTAGTCAACGTCTGAGATACGAGAAACAACTTTGTAAGGGCCATTCCACGCAATCAGTAATTTATTTTCTTTCCGAGGAAGCAAAACAAGTGCTTCATCACCCGGAAATAACCGTCGCAACCGTCTATTTCGGTTTTGAAATAGGCGAGATTTCTCTTTGGCAGCCTCAGATGAAGCTGTAGCCAATTGGCATGCGTCTACGATCTTACGACGAAAATTCACAACATATTCGTAAGATGACTGAGTGTCCTGAGTCATATCGGAGTCAGTGAGCAGATCTTTAATCAAACTCATGGGCCCTCGCGGCTGAGCACTAAAAACAAGCTCAAATGGCGAAAAGCCCGTCTGCTCCTGCGGTACTTTTCGATATGCGAAAAATATAGCTGGCAAGACCCTGTCCCAGTCTTGGGAATATTTGGCAGTTACCTTACCTAATAGTTGTTTGAGCGTTCCATTGAGCCGCTCCACCGCACCATTGCTCATTGCGTGATAGATGCTACTAAGAGACCTATCTAAATTCAGTCTTTGCATGACAGTAGTCATGGTGTCAGAAACGAATTGAGAGCCATGATCAGAGAGGAGTTTACGTGGGAACCCCAATCTAGAAAAGATTAGAAAAAGTGCATCACCCACTTCAGAAGTGGCGATGTGTTTGAGAGGGATAGCCTCAGGCCATCGAGTGCACAAATCAATGCACGTGAGGACATACATGTGTCATCTCGCAGACATAACAGGAAGAGGACCGATAATGCCCACGGCCATCTTGTCAAAAGGGCGGACAGAGATATCTCAGGCCTGGATAGGAGCAACATGAAAAGCTCCCCTTGATTTAACCTCCTGACAGGTAATACAGGAACGCACGTAGGCTGATACGTCCCTGGAGACACCGGGCCAACAGAATGAAGACAACACCCTAGAACGTGTGCGATCGTAACCCATATGACCTGCACAATGAGAGTCATGTGCATGGCGCAAAATGTAAGGGCGAAGTTTACTAGGCACCATAACTTGGTGTTTGATAGTAGAGACATCCGTAAAATGTCTAACTAAAATGTCATTTTTAAGTGTAAACCAATGCCTAGATGTTTGGTGGAAGTCAATATTATCATTTATGACCATGTGAAAATTTTTTTTAAGGAATCATCTTTCCTTTGCAATCTTGCAAAAGACACTATATCAATGTCAGAATGTAACTCCGATTCATCCTGAGTTGCAGGATTAACCTCATCAACTATATCATTCTCCAGTGCCTCAGCCTAGGCACGTGTGGTAACTGCATTGGCAGTTAATAGATTCTGTCGTTCCTACACTTCAATTTCTTCTGGTGAGCATCCTTGCTCCCGTGGATACGACCAATCGTTAAATCAGCAATAGGGTTCTTCAAAATGCATACTTTAACCTTCCCTGAAAAAAATGGTGTATGGATATCAACAATTGCTGTGGGATAAAATTCAACAATACCACCGAATGTAATACATTTTACAAAACCGCCAGTAGCACAGGAAGGATTTACAAGAGACTTTCTGACCCCAACAGTAGTAGAGCATGAGTTACGGAGCACAGACACTTGGGTATTATTTAACAACCCCCTGTTAAATAGTAGAGTACAAGTGCCATCAGGAGCTGACAAACCTGTAACAGCTGGCAATGGGTGCCCACACTTCAATATCGAAGTACTATCTGCTTGAAAAACAGACAATCTTGGCAATGTGAGGCAACCTCAAAATCAAAAGCACAACATCCAGCTGATTGATTCATAACACCATTGTCCTGATTGATGATGGGTGCATCCCCAGTAAGTGTTGAACTAGCATTGTGATCTGGGCGTATTGGAGCACGAGAACGTGATCGTTGTCCCTGGCGATTAAAAGAAAAACCTTGATTTATGTAGTTTTGTGAGTTATTTCTTTGTGGGAAATTTGGATTGTTAGAACTATTATTATTCCAATTTCTATTAGAAGGATGAAAATTGTCCTGCCTTCTCCAATTTGAGATTTGTTGGTGGGAATTGGTTCTATACTGAGGTGATTGATTCCTAAATTGTTGTCTACCTTTGTTGAAACTTCCATCTCTGTTAAAATTTCTATTCCTGTTGAAATTTCCATCATTGTACCTACCTGGCACAAAGTTCCCATTAAGGCTGTTAGATCTATATTGTATTGGTGTTCCAGGTTGTGGCTGAAGCAACAGGTAGTGATTCTTTAATAGAATTGTTACTAATGCAAGCACCAGGATGTGCGGTACAATATTGTTTACCAATTTCTTCAAGAGAAGATAGGCTAGATGGTTTGCGTTCATGCAAAAAGGACCAAAATGGCTTACTTACAGAGGACAAAATCTTATCCCTCAATAACAGTTCCATAAGGCCAACATAGGTTTTCTCAATACCTGAGAGTTGAACCCATCTGTTGAAAGTCAATCGTATAGCAGAAATGTACTCCGAGAAGTCCTTCCCAGTTTCAGGAGTGATTGTTTTAAAACGCATACGATACCCCTCAGCATCGAGTTAGTAACGTTTTAATAAAAGAGCCCTTGCACCTTCAATTTTATTCCTGATAGACTCATCCATAGTATACAGAGCCGTTAGTGGTTCCCCATTCAAGAACTCCATAAGTTTAGCACACCATTGAGATTTGTCTAATTTATGTGCCTCACAGACACTTTCATAGCGGCTCAAGAAGCACGAAATGTCATCAAAACCTGGGTTAAATATGGGTAAGCGAAATTTAGCAGATCCATTATTTTTACACGAGGAACTATGAACATCTAAATTACCAATTTGACTATTTTGACCCCTTAATTTGAATTCTTCTAAATGAAGAAGCATCATTTTCTTTTCGTGTGCTAATGTCAAAGTTTTTCTCTCCTCCATTTCTCTTTCATGTTGCATTCTAATATTCATCTCCTCTATCTCCAGTAAACGTCTCTTCTCCTCCAATTCAATCATTTTCTTCTTCTCCTCCAACTCTTCAAGACGCCTTTTCTCAGCCTTCTTCTCCTCTAATTCATGCCTCTTCTCACCCTTCTTTTCCTCCAATGCTTTCTTTTCCTCCTCCTCTTGTTTTGCCTTTGCCAAATCAGACATAGCAAAGTCCTTCAAAACTACACCTTTATAACCAAATGCTTTGCCCTGCTCGATAAAGTAATCCAAGGTAGCCATGTTAACTAATTATGTGACTCACTTAGTCGAAATATAATATAATGGCTTATTGCCTTACAGTTTGATGTAAGCAAAGAATGTAGTAATAGTATATAGCAATAATTGCAATGCAAAGTATGTAATATCAATATAGTGAAGAATAAAAAAAATATGGTGCAAGAAAGATTAAATTATATATAAAGCAATAGCATAAGAAAAGAATATGGACAAACAGTGAAACACTAGCAACAAGGAAAAAAATTCAAATGGGGAAACAAAAGGGAAAACAGCAAATGGAACAATTTCACTGCTGAGGAAAGACAACACAGGACCAAGACAAGGTATAAACAGATATTGTATAAACCAATTGATAGGTAGATGAGGAAAACAGCACGAACAAAACAGTCACCAAATAAGGAAATAGCAACAGACCAATAATGCATTTACAAACGAATAAACGAAACTTCACAACTAACATGAATTATTATAAAAGACAATCAGTAGTCAGATTCATCGGTGAGGTTGCTCGAACCGGGAATACTACTGAATGAAATTTACAAGCACAGCCCTATAGAACATTCCATGTGTGGTCATCTTTCTTCTTCTTTGATCCATAACCGCAAAAGTTGTTGAGAATAGCAAAGGCTGTTCTCGCTTTATTCATTCTGTTGTTAATGTCTTTGCTTGTTCCGCCGTCTGGTGTTACTATGCATCAGAGGTAAGTAAATGTGTCTGTCTGTTCTAACTTCTGGTTCCTTGCTGTTATTGGCTCAGGATTGCTCACATTTAGTGTCATCTTTCAATGACATGTTATCGCTCGCATTGAATCACCACCCAACCTTCCCGCAAAGACGTAAGGACATGAATAGTAATAAAAAAATGATGGAAGGATTTACCAACACATAACTGCTCACATATGCATTAAACAGACAGGCCACTGATCTGAAAAAACGGACTCCAACAGATGCTCGCTTGAAGAAAAAAATTCAGCGCTGTCTGAAGACTGATACGACAATGACGTGTAGATGCAATGGTACAGCAAGCAGTGGCCACGAACATCAAATGAAGAAGACGGTAGACTTGATTAATGACATCTGGAGGTGAACTTGAATCTCGACAATCAATGTAGACATCATGACAAACAAAATGACAGTTGGACACGAAGCCGGCAGTCATGCGCAGGAAGTACAATATTTATGCAGATCAAGGTCGACGTTGAACAAGTCACGAAACGTACTGGAAAAAATTCTTCAAACACGATCAATCTTCTCTTCTTAGTTCTCGATGTTGATCTCGATCCCCACACTGCCCACCAGAGATTTTGTTACATGTGGGGGTTATCTTCTTGAAGTATTGGTTGATCATAAGCTTAGAATCATAAAAATGTACATGCATCGTACTGACATACACGAATGGAGACGGGTTTGATTATACAGGACATCAATGGTTGAAGAACTCAAGTCGTCAGGTGGAGGGTCCACAATATATCCTTACATTTAATTCACATCCGAAATAGCAACATCATAGGTATGGCATGGCATATTGTACATACATTATAAGAGAATCCCTCATCAGTCTAGTCTCAACCAGTCAGTTCTGGCCGCTGTACTAGAGGTGCAGACCATCCAAGTAATGTGGACCAGACAACGAGAATGCAAAAATTATACTGGAATACTTTCTTCAGTAATATCTCGAACTTCTCTCTAAGTTCTGAATCATCTAGATAGTATAGCCTTCGAAGAAAATAATAGATGCCACTTAGAGCTCTTCCTCCGCAATACTAGGAGCTTGAATAAAATACGGGACCAAAAGATGCAGCAATAGAGAATGCAGTCAGCGACCCATAGCTTGACTGCTTGCATCAGGGTCAGCGAACCAGAGCTGACCAAGACCGTACTCCACCTCCACGTGGTGGTCCTGGAAACAGTCTGCAGCAGTGCAGTCTGGCTGAGCGAGTACGGATCGAAGAGGGAAGGCAAACCCGGTCCCAAAAAATGCCGTGCTGAAGTCGGATGTGTCGACCGAAAGGTGCAGATATCACAGCTGCGGCGTCAACAGACACAACGCAACCACCGTCCTTTTCAGGGCGAACGAGGAAGAAGAAGAAGAATAAAATACGTCTTACCATGAAGACCACAGATAACGAAATGCCAAGAATATTAACCGTTAGCGTAAATTAGTGCAGAACGCGTTACGTCATTAACAACTGGTGACGTTTTAAATATATAAGTTAAAACCTTGCAAAAACAGGATTTACCACAGAGAGACATATTACTGCAAAATATGGTAATAGCCTGTGTGTGGTCATGATACAAAATACATTAATATTTTTTCTTTAACATAGATTTCCACCTTACTTAGCCAATCTGTCAACCTCTTCATTGCCGATGTTGCAATGAGATGGGATCCATTGAGTCACAACACTTTTGAATTGTTGACATAGTTTGTGGAGCACTATTCTGAGGTCATCCAGGTCTGTATTACTTTTTCATTTCTACGTTGCAATTACTGGAGTTAGTGACTGTGCATCGGTAAAGAAAACAACTTGTCTCTCTGAATATGAACATGAATCTACACATTTTTTTCTTAAATTTATGTGTGGGCCCCCAAGAGTTCCGGGCCCCAAGGCTTCAGCCTACTTATCATAATGGATAATCCGGTACCTGTGTGGGACTACCTTTACCTTTTACATGAAAACGAGTGTTTATCATGTGCATTGTGGTAGATTATGGAGATACATTTCTATATCTATTTTCATTTTCCTCATTTCTCTTTCACTCGACTTTTTCACCTACATATATTTTTCTGTTAACTTTTACTTTCCCACACACACCGCTATCTGTTTCCCATTTCTTCTACTTTAGCACGCGCAGTTTAGGGCTGTGCGCTTATCTCTTTAATGTTGAGAGTACGAGTAGACCGGATTAGCATACGCGAGTCGGTTTCATGTTAATTGCAAACGCCAGAGATCGAGAAATCGATGTAACAGTGATCAGGAGAGATAAGTTGCGAACGAACGGGCAGACAAGTGTCTATTACCTTTTCCTAATTCGTTCGTGGATAGTTAATTAATACACGGTGTTAACGAGTAGATCAAAGACATTGATCGCTGTGAATGGCCATATGAAGCAGAATGTGTAAAACGCACACTGTAAGTTTTATTGCCGATGTCTGATCAGAACGAGAGAATGGCTTTGAACTACGTATAATCCGAGATCGGAACGTAGAATCCTCGGAAGGTGT
>JAMPIV010020707.1:0-176399 GCA_024509875.1 Oreohelix idahoensis | reverse complement strand
GAAGAATGGAAGATGGGAAGTATAGATGAAGTGGAAGGATTAAAGGATAAATAGGAAGTGAAAGAAAGAATAAGATGTAAATGGAAAGAAGTATTTTTATGTTTGAAGGAATGCCTGTAAAGAACGAATGAAAAGAAAATTAGAAATTAGATAGAAAAAAAAGGGACCGGTTGAAGAAAATAGTGAAGTAAAATTAAAGAAGAAAGGCTTTGTAAGTAAGGATTAATAGTAAAAGAAGTAGTGATATTGAAGATATAAGATGTTGTTGTTGTATGAAAGAAAAAGTAGGTTAGAAGTTAAAAGTATAATTGTACTTGGTGTAGATTTATTTTTTGTGTTTTTTTATTTTGTTTTTTGTTGTTAATTTTAGGAAACGGTTTGTTTTGTAAACGGGAGACCGTTTGTTTTGGGGGCACAACGGTTTAGTTGTGTTTGAACAAGGCAACATGCGCATTAGGTGAGTGAGCCAGGTGTGTTAAGTAGTTGAAGTTGCAAGGTGGCGATGGCACCTCGAATGGAAGGTTGTCATTGGTAACTTTGTAGGTTAGCGGTCGGTTTGTTGTTTAGGAGTTGTTAAGAAGCGTTTTATGTGTTTATAATGGTTTTTTTGGGTAGATTTATTATGGGTGTTGTAAAGTATTTTGGAACAAGTGTATCTTGTTTAATATTGTTGTGTGAAGTGTAAGGATGAATGTGGATTGTTTATTTAGGTTTCTTCTTATTAAAAGTATTGAAATAGATGAAGACGATAACAAGGGAGAAGATAAATGATGAGTTGTTTGGAAGAATGGTGAGGGAAAAAGTGGGAAGGAAGGAAAGAAAAAAAGAAAAAAAAAAGAAAAAGTTGGGGGGAAGAAGAATAAAGGAAGAGGAAAGGAAAGAAGATTAGGATTTAGGAAATGAGAAGAAGGTTGGAAGAGGGGGTGAAAAAATAAGAGGGATGAAAGAGGGAAGAATGAAGTGAGAAGAAGAAGGAAAATGGAGGTTGGGAAAAAGGGGAAGAGAAGGAAAGAGGAGGGATTGGGAAAGAGAAGAAGAGGAAAAGTTGTAGGGGAAGATTGGGCGGTAAAAAGGGGCGGAAAAATAAGATTAGAATTCGGGCCGGGAAGAAATATGAAGAGGAAAAAGGGGAAGGGGAAGGGGGAGTATGAAAGAAGAAAGGAAGAAAAGGAAGGGTGAAGGAAGAAGAAGAAGGGGAAGGAAAGGGTAAGTTTTGAAAGAAGAAAAATTGAAAGAGGAAGGGTAAGGGGGTTGAAATGTTTAAGAAGAAAGGGGGGGAAAGAAAAAAGGGTAGGGGAGGAAGAAAGAAGAAGAAAAGAAAAGGGAGGAAAAGGAAGGAAAGGGATGAATGAAGAAGGGAAGAAAAGAAAGGATGTAGTTAGATGGGAAGGAAATTGGAAAAAAAGAAGGAGTGGAAGAGTTAGGAAAGAGGGGGAAGTAAAAGTGAAGTGAAAGAAAAATAGGAAAAAAAAGAAAAAAAATTTCCAGGGAAAAGAAGAAGAAGAAAGATGAGAAAAAAGGGAAAAGATGTAAAACATTAAAAAAGAAGAAAGAAGTTGGTGATGGGATTGAAGGAAAAAGAAATGGTAAGAGAAAAGAGGATGAAGAAGTAAAGAAAGAAGGTTTGAGGGGGGGGAAAAAGGGGTTGAAAGTAAAAAAAAAAAAAAGAGAAAGAAGAGGAAGGGAAGAAGAGAGAAAGAAAAGAAGAAAAAAAAAAGAGGGGGGGAAAAGTTAAAGGGAAGGTGAAGGGTGAAGGGAAGAAGGATGGGATGGGGAGGGGGAGTTTGGGGAGAAGAAAAAGAGGAAGAGAATATGAATCTTTCAAAATGAGGAGGGAGGAAAGAAAGAGTAAGTGGGGGGGTTTTTTGGGGGAAAAAGATTTAAAATCTAAGAGAAAATAGGGGGAAGATAATTGAAAGTTTAGAATATAGAAGGGAGAAGAAAAGAAGAAAAGGGGGATAAGAAGGGGAAGGATAAGAAGGGAAAGAAGGGAAGAAGGGGGGGGAGAAAGAAAAGAAGGAAGAAAAAAAAAAGAGGAAGGGTTGAAAAAGGAGAAGGGGTGAAAGAAAAAAAGGGAAAAGATTCCAAAGAAGAAAGGAAAAAGAAAAGGAGAAGGATTAGGGAAGAAAAGAGATTGCAGAAGAGGGGAAGAGATGGTCATAAAAAGAAGAAAATAGGAGGGGAGTGGGTAGAAGAAGGGGAAAGAGAGAAGAGAAAAAGGGGGGAAGAAGGAAAAAAGAAAAAAGGGGAAAATTCCTAGGAAAAGAAAGAAGAAGAAAAAAGGGAAAAGGGAAAGGGAAAGTGAAGATTGAGAGGGGTGGAAATAAAGAAAAGCTTGAGGGGGGGAAGGAGAAGGGGGAGATTTTGGGGAGGGGGGAAGAGGAAAGGGTTTAGAAGGTAGAGAAAAAAAGAAAGAAGAAGAAGAAGAGAAGGAGAAGAAGGAAAAGAGGGAGAAGTATGGTGAAAAGGGGGAAAAAAGGGTTTGGGGGGGTTAGATAGGGGGGTTAGAAAAAGGAAGATAAGGGGAGAAGAAAGGAAGGGGGAGAGAAGAAAGAGGAGGTTGAAGATAAAAGAAGAAGAAGAAAGGGGAAGTGAAGAAAGGGAGTTTAGAAGAAGGGAGGGAAGAAAAAGAAAGATGGTGTAGGGGGGAAGGGAAGAGAAAGATTGAGAAGAAGGGGGAAGAGGAAGAAAGGAAGAGAAAAAGAAGTTTTGAGTGAAAAGGTAAAGAATTGGGGAAGGGGAAGAGTGCCTCCCTTAGGAAAGAAGGAGGATAGAAGAAAGAGGGTGGGGAAGTGGAGGAGAAGGTTGAAGAAAGAAGAAGGGAAGAAGGGGAGAAAGGGAAAAGAAGGGGGTAAGAAGAAGGAGGGAGATGAAGGGAAAGGGGTTTCGAAGGGGGGAAGCCTGGGAAAAAAAGAAGAAAAGGAAGAAGAAAAAAAGAAGGAGGAAAAAAAGAGAGAAGGGATGAAAAAAGCGAAGAAAAAAGAAGGAAGATAAGGAAGAAGAAAAAGAAGAAGAAAGGTGGGAGAAAAGAGTGGAGGGAGAAGAAGAAGGGAGATTGAAAGGGGAAGGGGGGGGATTAGGAATTGGGGAAGAGAAAGGGTTTTGAAAACAATGAAGGGAGAAAAGAAGAAAAAGAAAAGAAGAAGAAGAAGAAGGGGAAGATGGGGGGAAAGAAAAGAGAAGAAGTAGGGGGAAGGGCGAAAGGAAGATTTTTCGAGTGATGGAAGAAGAAGGAGGAAGAAGAAAAAAGATGGGGAAAAGGAAAAGGGGTAGGTTTTGGAAGGTGAGAGAATTAGGGGGGGAGAAAGGGAAGGGGGGGAAAGAAGGGGGGGTTGGGGAAGAGGAGAAGGTTTATGAAGAAGAGGGAAGAAAAGAAGAAGGGGAGAGAAGGAAGGAAAAGAAAGAGAGGGAAGAAGGGGGGGGGGGGGGGGGGGGAAAGGGGGGGATTGGTAGGAAGAAGAAGGATGAAAAGAAGAAGAAAGGGAGGGAAAAAAAGGTAATTGGGGAGGGGGGAAGGGGAAAGGGGGGAGGGGAAGAGGGGAAGGAAGATAAGAAGAAGTTGAGAAGAAAAAGAAGTAAGAAGAAAGATAAAAAAGGGGGAAGAATAATTAGAGAAGGGGAAGAAGAAAGAAGGAAGGGGAAAGAAGAAGGAGAAGAGGGAAAGGGGGGGAGGTAAAGGGAAGGGAGAAGAAGTGGGAAGTGGGGGGGGGGAAAAAAGGGGGGAAGGGAAGGAGGGGAGAAGGGAAAATAGAAGAAGGGGGAAAAGAAGGGGGGGGAGAAAGGGAAAAGAAGGGGGAAGGGTGAGGAAGAAGAAATTTTGGGAGGGGGGGGAAGAAGAAAAGGAAAAGGGAAGAAAGGTGGAAGGGGGAGAAGGGGAAAAGGGAAGAAGAAGGAGGGAGGGTAGAAGGGGGTAGGGAAGAAGAAAAGAGAAGGAGAAAGAAGAATAGGAGAAAAGAAGGGGAAAAGTTTGGAGAGGGGGGGGGAGCAAGGAAAAAGGGGGAAGGAAGAAGGAGGGAGAGGGGGAAGAAAGGGAAGAAGATGAAGTTTTTATGTTAAAAAAGGTTATTGGGGAAGGGGAAGGGGGGAAGAAGTAAGAAGAGTTTTGAAGGGGAAGGGGGGGGAGGAGAAGAAGAGAAGGGGGGAGTAAAAAAAGAAGAAGTTGAAGGGGGAAGGGGAAGAAGGGGAGAAGAAGAAGGAAGATAGAAGGGAAGGAGAAAGAAGAAGAAGAAGTGCGGGAGAAGGAATGGGGAAGGGAAAAAAGGAGGTGGGGGAAAAGAAGAAGAAAAAAGAAGAATTTTGGGGGGGAAGGGGGTAAAAGAAAGGAAAAGAAGGGGGGGAAAAGGGAATAAGGAAAAAAGTAAAGAGGAAGAATTGAAAAGAAAAAGGAAGAGGAAAAGAAGGGGGGGGATTGTAGAAAAAAGTTGTTGAAGGGAAGAAGAAGTTATTGAAAAAAGAAGTAAGAAGATGGGAGGGTGATTTAAAGAAGAAGAAAAGAATAAGAAAAGGAGAAGAAGAAGAGAGGTAAAAGAAAAAAGGAAGAGAAAAAGGAGGGAAGTGAAGAGGGGGAATTAAAAAAAAAAGAAGAACGAAGAAGAAGAAGGAAGAAGAGGGGAAAAGAAAGAAGAAGAAGAAAAGAAATAGAAGAAGAAGGGGGAAGTGAAAAGAAGAAGAAAGGAAGAAAAGGAAATGGAAGGAAAAAAAAAATGAAAGGGAATAGAAGAAAAAGAAGAAGAAAAAATGGAAGCAGAAGAAGAAGAAAATGAAGAAGAAAAGAATTGAAGAAGAAGAAAAAATAAAAAAAAGAAGTTGAAGAAAGAAGGGAGGAAGAAGAAGAAGAAATAAGGAAAAAGAAGGGAAAAAAATTGAGAAAGAAAAAGAAGAAGAAGAAGAAGAAGAAGAAGGGGATAGATGAAGAAAGAAAAAGAAAAGAATTAAAGAAGGTTAAAGTAGGGTAGAAAAAAGAAGAAGTAGAAGAAGAAAAAAGAAGAAGAAGAGAAAAGAAGAAGAAGATTTTAAGAAGAAAAAGAAGAAGGAAGAAGAAAAGAAGAAGAAGGGGGAGAGGGGGGGGGAAGAAGAGAAAAAGAAGAAGAAAAGAAGAAGAAAAAAAGAAGAAGAAGAAGAAGTTAAGAAAAAAGTAAGGAAGAAGGAAGAAGAGAAGGGGAAGAAGAAGGGAGAAAAGAAGAAGAAAAAGAAGAAAGAAGAAGAAGAAGAAGAAGAAGAAGAAGAGAAAAAGAAGGGGTAGGAAAGAAAATGAAGAAGAAGAAGATGGGGATTAAGAAAAGAAGAAGAAGAAGAAGAAGAAGAAGAAGGAGAAGAAGAAGAGGAAGAGGAAGAAGAAGAAGAAGAAGAAGAAGAAGAAGAAGAAGAAGAAGAGGAAGAGGAAGAAGGAGAAGAAGAAGAAAGAAGAAGAAGAAGGAAGAAGGGGAAGAAAAGAAAGAAGAAGAGAAGAAGAAGAAGAAGAAGAAAGAAAAGGGGAGAAGAAGAAGAAAAGAAGAAGAAGAATACGAAAAAGGAAAAAAGAAAGGGAAGAAAAGAAGAAGAAGAAGAAGAAGAGGAGAAAGAAGAAGAAGAAGAAGAAAAAAGAAAGAAGAAAAGAAGAAGAAGAAGAAAAGAAATGAAAAAAAAGAAGAAGAAGGAATAAGAAGAAGAAGAAGGGAAGTGGAAGATAGAAGAGGGGAAGAGAAGAAGAAGAAAAGAAGGGGAGAAAAGAAGAAATAAGAAAAAAGAAACAAAGAAGAAAGAAAAAAAAGGAAGGAAAGAAATCAAGAAGAAGAAGAAAGAAAAGAATGAAGAAGAAAGAAAAAAGAAGGGAAATAAAGAAACAAGAAAGTGAAATTTAGAAGGAAAAAGAAGGGGTAGACTAAAAAGCTATCAGAAAGGAAGAATACTAAATGTTCTCTACAAAGAAGAAAGGAATGAATGAAGGGGGGTTGAAAGAAATAAAGAATGAATGGATGAAAGAAAGACAAGAGGACTTAATAAAGAAAAAAGAAAGAAAGACAGACAGAAAGAAAAAAAGAAAGAGATTAACGGACCACAAGAAAATGAAGAATAGTCAGGAGGAGGGAATCAGCTACTGGAGAATAAATCGGAGGCCTTTATCATATTATCCTTAGGTGTGGAACAATCGGAAAATCTAACTTTTTTTTTCGTTTCTTTTTTATTTCATGTTTTGATGACACTTTCATCATCATAATATATTAACTGCTTGGATTCTTAGAATTTATATATTTCCTGGAATGTTCGCACTCTATGTGAAGAAGGGAAAACTGCACAGGTAGCAGCGGAAATGTAAATTACAGGATTGATATCCTGGGTCTCTGCGAGACACGGTGGAAGGGCATAGAGAGGAGGAGATTGATCACACGTGAAATGGTGTTGTCCTCAGGACATGAAGAGGATAGAGCCCACCACAGTGAAGGGGTGGCTATAATGCTGTCTCGGGAAGCACAAAAGGCACTTATAGAATGGGAAGCAATGGGACCCCGAATTATAACAGCAAGGTTTAAATCAGCCAAAAAGAAAGTAAATATAAACATCATCCAGTGTTATGCATCCAACAAATGTTAAAGAAGAATCGGAGAAAGAAGACTTTTACACCAGATTACAAAATTTCTTGGTCAAAAAGAAAAGAAAGGACATCACAATTTTGATGGGGGACCTAAACACGAAAAAAAGGAACAGACAACACCGGCTTTGAAGAAATCATGGGAAAGCATGGATTAGGTATGATGAACGAGAATGGGGAACTATTAGCTAACTTCTGTGCTTTAAATCAACTAGCTGTAGGAGGAAGCATATTTCACATAAAAGAATACATAAAGCAACATGGATATCGCCAAACCACAGAACTGAGAATCAGATTGATCACATATGCATAAGTAAGAATTAGGTCATCATTGCATGATGTTTGATATAAAAGTATGTAGAGGAGCAGATGTGGTATCAGACCACCATCTTCTGTTGGTTAAAACAAAATTAAAACTCAAGAAATTTACAACAGCATATAGCTGTAGACAACAGTATAATGTGGGATATCTGAGAAATCAGGAAATAAGAGAAAAATTTGCAATCACAGTATCCAACAAATACCAAGTACTCCAACAGCTGGAAGATGAAGCAGATACGAAAGACCACTGGCAACAAGTAAAAAATACGTATATGGAACGAGACATGTGAAGAAGTACTGAGAAAAAGAGAACATCAGCACAAAGCATGGACAACAACAGAAAACATTACCAAGATAGAAGACAGGAAAAACAAGAAAGCAGATTTAAGCAGAAGCAAAACCAGAAGCTCTAAAGCCAAGGCTCATGAAGTGTACATACGAAGCAAACAAAGAAGTAAGAAGAAACATCAAAAGAGACAAAAGGAAGTATATTTGAAGAGTTGGCAAGGGAAGCAGAGACAACTGCAGACAAAGGAAATATGAGGGACCCGTACAACAACACTTTCACGGAATTGCCTTCCCTGCTTTGCAGTAGTGGTCCAACAGTAGCCAAAACTCAAGAGTATTTAATATGGGTCTTCAAAGGTGACTACCTTCGCACAAGATTACTCTGGGCAGAGTTGTAGATAGAAGGATAATGATGCTTCTATCGCAAGGGAGTTTCATAAGATATTTCAGAAGTCAATAACAATGCTGCGTTAGACAATATCGACACAAGAACAAATACTATTCGTCAAGTAGTACATGAAGCAAATATTTACAGTCACAACCGCTAAATCTTTTAATCCCTCCTTTGTTCCGGTTTTAATCTTGTAATCCTTCCTTTGTTCCAGTTTTAATCTTGTAAACTAGTTCCTGCCCCTGAAGTCTCCAGTGACAATATACTTTCAGAAAATAAATTTAATAAATAAGAAAACAAAAAAACTATAATGCTAGGGCGTTGTGGTAAGATTTGGCAAAAGAAACTTAATTTCAACTGCAAACCACCCCTACGGCCTCTCCCCCCGCCGGCCCCCCCCCCCCCCCCCCCCTCCCCCCCCCCCCCCGTGCCATCAAACCCTGCCACTTCTTTTTCAAGTGTACGCCGCCGTGTCCACGAACAACTCTCCTGTCAGTTTAATATTTGTATAGAGGAACAGATCTGGTCAACACATCTCTCGATGCTGGACACTTCGAAAAGTGAAGTCTCTAACACTTCACTCCCCTACCGCAGTATCCGCTATGTGACTACCTGTAGTTGAAAAGTAACTGTGCCGCGAAAGACGAATATCTGAAATAGAATATTTGTGTATCCCCGGGTATTGCCTATATCAATATAAACTCCTGTCGAAACATCAAAGGTAGCTTACTATTACCTTTAATAAGGATATAACCCCAACAAGTGACATACTGACAGAATACACAAGAACGAGATGTCACGTGTTCAGACTTAAGATAAGGAAATCCGTCAGTCAGTTCAAGTAGTTCCAAGTGTGATCAAGTATTTCGTTTTATCAGTTATCTTCCGGCACCTGTCGGTCGTTCTCGGAATTCTTCGCGGATCCGCATACCGAACACGTAATGCGTTTTCGTTGAATATAAAAATAAAAAAAATAGTGTGCTACTTCGAAACCAGCACTGGCCTCTTGCGGCAAAGGTACGGGGTTCGAAACTCGACAGCGTCACGACTCAGTCTACCTAGCTTTAAATAGGTACCCGACTCTGCTCTTGAGCTAGGGAAGGCAACGGCAGCGAGGAAAGGAATTGGTCACCCCCTCTCGAAACTGGACTTATTTATTAAAGTGTAGTCTCTAACACTTCACACCCATAAGCCAGTATCTGCTACGGGTCTACTTGTTTACTTACAAATCGTATAGCCTCCCAGCTGTAAATGGATTATTGACTCTGCTCTTGAGTTAGGAAGGCAAAAGGCAGCGAAGAAGGGAACTGGTCCCCCTACCTCATAAAAAAGCTACATCTAGTAGTGTGTAGTCTCTAACACTTCACTCCAGTACGGCAGTATCTGCAATGGGATTTTCGTTGCCTTTTAGTGTGCTTCTATTTTTCGACTGGACTTGATGGCAGATGGCAGATGAACAGATGGGCGACCGCAGTTGAGGTTCAAAGATGTGTGCAAGAGAGACATGAGAGCACTGGACATAAATCCAGCAGCATGGGAGGATGAAGCTGCCGATCGCACCAAGTGGCGATGCTATCTACGGCGCCACCTCAGATTGAGCGAAAAAAAAACTCACACAACAAGCAGGAAAATAAGCAGCCGAGGGATGTTACCTCAGGTGCGCATTCCCATAGTCAGTTATGACTGAAGGGGCTATTATTATTACTATTTTTTTACTCTCAATTAATACGAATTCAGTCATTCATTCACCAAGGCAGGACATTTTTCTGGAATTCACCGGGTAAGAAAGTTCGAGACAGACCGAAACACACACGGAGAATGGAACTGGGGACATGAATTAACGGGATGAGGAAGACACGGACATACCTTAAGCTGATGCCACGGGACAGGAATACGTGGCATTCATTTGTTGAAGTGCCTATGTTCCTTAGGGGGAGCTGAGTTGTAATTAATTAATTAATTAACTCTTTTAGGGAGTAGGGCGGTTTTCGGGACCGATTTTCCCAGGAGCTCGTGACATGAGGCCAGTTTTCGGATACAGTAAATTTAAACTAAGTTTGTTACTCGTGTTGTCTCATTTGTTTATGTTATTAATCCGCATTCAGTGTCATTTACAGTGTCATAACACGGGCAAAGACACTCTGGAATGGCCAAGTAAAATTGGGTCTTTATGATAAATTATGAACTGCACAACATAAATTCTGCTATAACTTTATGGTTAATAGCCTGAGCAGGAAAATTCTGTTGATATTTGAACAGCAACTACACCTACATGTAATTATGGTAGCAGGAAATTATTATTTTTGGCATTTGACAAGGAAAGTATGATGTTGTCGGTAAATTCGCACAACAGTATTGAAATCCCACGAAAGCTTACAAGAGGAAAAGTGAACTAAGACTCGTACCTCTGAGAAAGCAAGGGTTAGACCTGAGATTAGGTAAATAAACCTGTTTCTGACACAGTTCCTTATTTCCCGAAATCACTACAAGATCTGACAGAGCTGAGAAGATATCCAGAGAGTTGACTCTTATAGTTAGAAGTCTTCACCCACAACACAATAAGATAACTGAGAAGAAGCCACAACTGACCGCTATTGGGAGCGATTTGTGGATCGAAGCTTCTTACAGCCGCAGCTTCGAAGTATCACGGTGTCTGAGCGTTCAACTAGTAGAAACACCGTGACACAATTTTGGAAATTGTGAACTGGTTAACAGTGGACCAACACTGTTCCTGGCATAAGCATAGCGTCTTCAATGTCCAGATGAGTTAACGACCGAGGGAAGTCAGCTACTATAACGTATCAAACATGACAATTACGGCTTAATGTGAAAATACAAACCAAGACACTGAAGCTATTAACATGATGAAAACGACCAAACAATGATTATTTACTTTTTTGTTTGAAATGTTGTAAGACGTTGTTGATATACTAAAGTGCTAAATTTTTACTATACATCATTACAAAATAGAGTGCATTAATTAGTTTATAACTGCAGTTAGTGAATTATTTAAATCTCCAGTTATAATTTTGTTATGTGGTCAAAGAAATTTAAAATTGGTAAGGGAATAAATACGAGCCGAACTCACATATTTATATAACACCCTGAAGCATAGGATAGGTCTAGCGAGAAGATGACTTGCTGCACTGCTATCCTCTACATCTACCATCTAGAACTGTGCGATTAACTACCTGGCTTGTCTTGTGTCATCCTTACCGCTAGTTTGCCAGTTCTCTTCTCTAGTTCTGGGAACTATACTTTCTAATTTTCTATCCAACATTCATCTCGCCACATACAGCTATGTTTAACATAGCGATACTTTCAACAACAAAAAACTTAGAAAGAACTGACCTTTAAACTTTAACACTATTTAAAAACAAAAAATGGTAGACAATTCCTTGGAAAAACAACTACATCTTTGTCTTTTAGAGTTAATTGATGTTGTATATTTGATTTATATTATAATAACGTCCTTCTTATTCTGGGTAGAAATGTGACAAGGCGAATAGCCTATTTTCTTTCTATCGTAAAAACTATGGTTTTCTTTCGTTCGTTCGATTCTTAAATAACGATATATATCTTTGAATGTATGTAAAATAAATTTACATCCCTTTGATTGTCTGTAAAATGAAAATAAACATATCATTGAATGTCTGTAAAAGAAATCTATGTATCGTTCATTGTCCGTAAAATACAAATATACATATCTTTGAATGTCTGTAAAATAAATAAACGTCTCTTTGAATGTATGTAAAACACAGTAAAACACGTAATCTTTATTAATATGTAATTTTCTTTCTCACTGTTATAGAACAATATTCTATTAATTATCGATGGGTCCGATATCTCTGGATTGATCTCCGAGAACTCTAAATAAATATACGCCTCTTTGAAATTCTGTAAAGTAAATATAAAGTGTGTTACAGGGGCCCGAAAAAGGAGCAAAGAATAGTAACACTGTACCCTACCATGCACGTCGTAAAAAGCGACTAAGGGGGGTTGGGCATGGGGCTGGTTACCCCATCAGGTAAAAAAACTTTTTACCAGAAAACTTCAACAAACTTCAAATATACAGCTCTATGGTTGTTTGTACAATAAATATACAACTGAATGATTATATGTAAAATAAATGTACATCTCTTTGAATATTTGTAAAATAAATATACGTAAAGTTAAATGTCTGTATATATCAAATATATGCCTTTTTGAATGTCTGTAAAATAAATATACATCTCTTGAATTGTCTGTAAAACAAATGAACATCTCTCTGATTGTCTGTGAAATAAAAAGTATACTTATCATTGATTGTCTGTAAATAAAATATTCATATTTGATCCTCTGTAAAATTAAAATATAATATCACTTAATGTCTGTAAAATTAAAAAATACACATCTTTGAATGTCTGTAAAATATACATGAATTTTGACTGCCTGTAAAACAAATATACGTACATCAATTTGATTATCTGAACAAAATAAATATACATATCTTTGAATACCTTGTAAAAAAAAAAAAAACAATGTATACATTTCTGTGATTATCTACGACTCAACTTGAGATATATGGTCATCCGTAAACAAAACATATGCAAATCTAAAATTTCTGTAAAAATAAATATAAATTGCAATGATTATAAGTAAAATGACTATTTGTTGTCTTGCTGAGGCGATTGTGAATTAGAAATAATATTTTTTACACATGTATATATATATATACTCGTATATATATATGATTCTCAGTTTTAATGTGTGAGATAACTGTTTAGATGTCAGTAGGGTCTATATGTTTCATGTTGTTGAATGTAGCTTTGGCCATTCCTATTCTCTTCTTGATTTCTGCTTCATATTTGCCATCTTCTGTTATTATATGACCAAGATATAGGAAGCTCTTGACTTGTTCCAGGATTTTCCCATTTACGCTAATCTTTAATGTGGGTTTATCGTCTGTTTTGCTAATAATTAGCATAGTTTTTGTTTTCTCAATATTAATGTCGAGTCCATATTCATGACTTATACTGTTCACTTGCTTCACTAGTTCCCTTACCATAACTTCACTAGTTATGAGAACCATATATTGTTATATATATTCTGCATTTCTGTATGGTGCAGAAACATGGACGATGAATAAGCATTTGGAAGAAAGAATTGAGGCTCTTGAAATGTGGATATATTGAAGAATGGGGCGTATTTCGTGGAAAGAGAAGAAAACAAATAAGGAGGTCCTAGAAAATCTAGGTATGAAAAGAGAACTAATGAGGGAGATCAAAGTTCGGCAGCTAAAATACTTTGGCCACATAAAAAGGCATAACACCTTGCAGAAGACCATAATAGAAGGGAGAGGTGACGGCAAACGTGCAAGGGGAAGACAGCGCTGTAAGTGGGAAGATAACATCAAGAGATGGAAAGGAAAGAGTCTATCAGAGTGCACCACCAAGACAAGAGATCGAAGACGTTGGAGATCTATTACTGCCAACCTTCGTTGTGGAGATGGCAGCTGATGATGATGATGATTATATATATATATATATATATATATATATATATATATATATATATATATATATATATATATATATATATATATATATATATATATATATATATATATATATATATATATATATATATATATATATATATATACCCACACAACTGTTATTAATCATAGCAATAAGGAATTAGTACGTTATTTAACTTTCCCAGTTATGGTTGATACCCAGCCCGCCACTCTTACCTTCTAGACCAGCCTTTCTCAACCTGTTTATCCTGAAGGAACCCGTGAAATAATTTTCAGGTCTCAGGAACCTTGCATACAAATTATTATATCTGCAGCTAATAGCGTGATCAGTATGTCAAAGTCTTTTAGAGTACAGAATAATTTTTTCTGTGAATCTGTTTATTTTGGCAAAACTTATTAGCCAGCTGCTTTTGTGTGGCTCCCCCTCCACACAAAAGGTAGCAACTCTAAAGCAGGTTTAATCACAATCTCTCGTGGAACCCATCGCGACCTTTCTTGGAACCCCTAGCGACCTCTCGTGGAACCCCGGTTGATAAACCCTGTTCTTGACCATGGCGGAAGGAAAACTAATGTGTAGAGTTATGTCTGCGTTATTAAAACACTGTAACCACTGGCCTCACGAAAACTAGCAGAAGCTAACTGCGTCATATGTTTGTGTGTCCCTCTGTCTTTAACGATCTTTGAACTTGAATGAACCAGACAAACACCACTGAAACAACATTTGAGGGAGAGACGATGGCGTTGTCTTCTTTATCTTTGATCCTTTGCCGCCGACCGTTAAAGCAGTCAGTGGCCATTACGCCTGGTGACGTCTTGTAGGGCAACAACAAATTGATTCCACTTTGCTCGGTCGGTGGCCATCCTTCGTACAGTGTCCCAAACTCTGGTTCATTCTTTGCATCTAGTTGTTTTTGGTCGGCCTCTCTTTCGTTTTCCTTCAGGGGTCCATAGCATAGCTGTTCTTGTGATGGCATCGGGGTCTCTTCTGAGGACATGGCCAACCCAACTCCAGCGTCTGCCAGCTATGATGGTGTGCATGTCCTCTTGCTTGCTCCGAGTAAGCAGATCTTGGTTGGTGATGGAATTCGGCCAAAAGATTTGGTGAATTTTTCTTAGACATGTTGTGTGAAAAGAGGACAATTTCGACATTTCCTTCTCTGTAACTCTCCAGCATTCCGCACCATAGAGAAGCACAGAAAGCACACAGCTCTGATATAATCTTAATTTTGTGCTTGTGCTGTACTGAGAGGACTTCCAGATGTTGTTTAGACTAAAAAAGGCTGTTCTTGCTTTGTTCATTCTGTTGTAGATGTCTTTGCTTGCTCCGCCATCTGGTGTTACTATGCATCCTAGGTATGTGAAGGTGTCTGTCTGTTCCAGTTGATTCCTTACTGATATGGACTCAGGGTTGCTCACAATGAGCGTCATGACCTCTGACTTCTTTAGATTGATGTTCAAGCCCACCTGCTGGCTATACTTATTAAGTCTATCCGTTTTTTCCTGGATGTGTTGATGTGATTGTGGCGTTGTGCATGACCCAAATTTAAACAATCAATTTATAACATTACAAGATAGTCCCTTTTCGGGAATCACCATGTGCAAGAGAACTAGAGGGACAATATACACAAATAAAACACACACATGGAGAAAGGAAGGATACACAGATTTGACAGGGGTAATGAAGACAACAGGGGTAATGAAGACAACAGTGGTAATGAAGACAACAGGGGTAATGAAGACATGGAACAACTTTGAACGGATGGCACAGGCCAGAAAATTTTGGCGTGTATTTGTGGAATCTTATATCGTCACGCTCCAATCTACCAAGCTGTAATGGGTACCTAACTCTGCTCTTCTTCTTCCGTGGTGATCTTCTCCAGCGCTAAATACTCTTCACTGCTCAGTTCCACTTTCTGATGAATCCCGTTTACACGCCCGTAGAGGCATATTGGGAATATGATGTTAGGCCCATATTTTCTCGACCATCGGCACACTAGGGGTGGTGTGGTCAGCATCACGCCGGCCGCTTTAACCTTCCCAGAGTTGCTCTGGTACCCAATTGGGGCTGGGTCAACCCAGGAGCCGTTTGCGACCTAAAATAATCCCACCTCAACTGGGGGATCGAACCATGGACCACTGAGCTAGGAAGCCAGTGCACTAACCACTATGCTACCGCTTTCTGAGATTCAAGCAAATTTACAATTTAACGTTCCGTCAACGCCGTCTAAACCAGCTCTTGAGGTCATTCTGACACCACCCTTAATAGACGTGATACTATTGTCATCAATGTAAAAGCCTTCAAAGTCATGAAAGTATTAAGGGCACAGTTTTTTTTCCACACATCGTTCATGCAACGCCGCAGAACTTCATTCCATGCAGTCTTTCTTAGCGAAGGTGCATCTTTAACAGTGACTGCCACCCAAATATATCTCAAAGAAACACTTAAACTGGCATCATCTTGCTCTCGCGCTCCCGCTGGCGCGTAGATGAAATATGTACTGTTAGAATGTCTACATATCTGGTCGCGTGACTTCGAGTTTGTGGCGTAAATAAAACAAACAAAAAAAAGCATCAAAATTGGTGCGCGCAAGTTAGAATTCGCGTAAATGAATCACGCGTAAAAAGAGACCTATACACCAATTTATATATATATATATATATATATATATATATATATATATATATATATATATATATATATATATATATATATATATATATATACACACACACACTAGCTGTACGTACCCGGCGTTGCACATGTTTACCTAGTAACTAACTTGTGTATCTTTGACACCAGCTTATTTCTTCCCAAGTTGTGTAATACTGCCTTCACTATACAAATATCTGAATATGGAGTTATATATGCGAGGTAGCTTCAAAAAGTTCCCGGAATAGTCGACTCATGTTTAAATGAGGGGTTATGCCATGGAGATTATAGTTTTATAAGTTGGTAGTGACCTTGAGGAAACGACATGGCTGATGTAACCTTCACATGTACTCTCGAACAGAAGTTACAGATATTTGTTTGTGTGGTGTGCACGTAGCATCGTCGGAGTTGAAAATGTCCTTGATTGAACAACGTACAAAGGTCAAATGTTGTGTTTTGCTTGAGAAGTCACCCCCAGAGACAGTAACCTTGCTTAATAAAGCATATGGTGATACCGCCATGAAGAAATCGCAAGTTTTTGAGTGGCACAAGCGTTTCCGTGAAGGTCGTGTTAGTGTCGATGATGATCCACGTAGCGGACAACCGCCTACATCGATAAACAATGAAAACATTGACCGTGTTCGGAACGTTGTTCGTGTTGACAGAAGACTTAGTGTAGAGAAAAGAGCCTCAGAAGTTGGAATATCAGTTGGAAGTTGCCACAGTATTCTCCATAATGAACTGCACATGCACCATGTTTGTCAACACATGGTTCCAAAATGTTATCTCCTGAACAGAAAGAAACGAGATTGACACTGTCAGGAGACTTAATCACTGTGGCTGATCAAGATAGCAATTTTCTCAACAACATAATCACAGGAGACGAGACGTGGTGTTTTTTTTTTTTTTACTATCCTCAGACAAAACGTCAGTCCTCTGAATGGAAATCACCCTCATCTCCCAGGACACAGAAATTTCGTTTGGACAAGAGCAAAGAAAAAGTTATGTTGGAAGTTTTCTTTGATTCCCAGGGTATTGTCAACCATGAATTCATTCCTGGAAGCCGAACGGTTAACAAGGAAATGTACGTTGATATCCTCCGTCGTCTAAGTCTTCTTCTTCTTCTTCGTTCGTCCTGAAAAGGACGGTGGTTGCGTTGTGTCTGTTTACGCCTAAGCTGTGATATCTGCACCTTTCGGTCGACACATCCGACTTCTGCACGGCATTTTTTAAGGACCGGGTTTGCCTTCCCATTTCGATCCACACTCGCTCAGCCAGACTGCACAGCTGCAGACTGTTTCCAGGACCACCACGTGGAGGTGGAGTGCGGACTTGACCAGCTCTGGTTCGCTGGTCCTGACGCAGGCAGTCAAGCTATGAGTCCCTGACTGCGGTCTCTATTGCTGCGTCTTGAGGTCCCCGTCGTCTAAGTGATGCAATCAGAAGGAAACGCCAAGAAAAATGGAGAACAAACAGCTGGGTTCTGCTGCATGACAATGCGCCAGTACCTCGATCCCTACTGGTGAAGCAGTACCTCGCAACGCACAATGTGACTGCCCTGGAACATCCTCCATATTCTCCCGACCTGGCACCGCTTGATTTTTTCTTGTTCCCTCGCCTAAAATCGGCACTAAAAGGGCAGAGATTCAAGGATGCTGAGAACGTTATCACCAATGCGACAAAGCAGCTGAGAGTGGTGTCAAAGAATGGGTTCCGGGAATGTTTCCAACAGCTGTATGGACGATGGCAAAAGTGTGTAGTTGCCGAAGGGAACTATGTTTAAGGAAATGTAGTGTAAATAATTGTATTGTCACTTATTTCTATACACTACACAAATTCCGGGAACTTTTTGAAGCTACCTCGTATATATATATATATATATATAGAGAGAGAGAGAGAGAGAGACATATGTTTCCATATGTACGTTCCATATATATCATCTATATAACAGCTATATATATATGCCTATTAAGAAAACTTATGCCAAGTTTTCCTTTCCCGTGCTAATCCAGAGAGAGAGAGAGAGAGAGAGAGACATATGTTTCCATATGTACGTTCCATCATCATCATCATCTATTAACAGCTCGCCACAGAGCACATGCCTTTAAGAAACTTATGCCAAGTTTTCCTTTCCCGTGCTATCCATCAGCTCAAGGTCTTCCCACATCTTCTTCATCCCCTCCATGTCTGTCTCCAGTTCTCTTCTCCACGTGTTCCTTGGTCTCGCTCTATCTCTCTTAACCTAAGGATTCCAGAACAAGGACTGCCTGGTAAAGCTATCAACAGGTTTCCGCAACGTATGTCTTAAACATCTCTAGCATCTTCTTCTCATCTCTTGTTCCACTGGCACTTGTCTAGTTCTTGTCATCAGTTCCACTTCAGTGATCTTGTCATACCATTTCAATCATTCTATTCTACGCAAGCGGCCATTTATGAAAGTATGTAGCTTCCAGAAAACAATATATATATATATATATATATATATATATATATATATATGTATATATATATATATATATATATATATATATATATATATATATAAAACGAGCACGTATACACGTCAAAACAATGATGAAGACTTACTGCCAACATCTTAAACTGTCATCATCTGCAGCACATTTAAAGACTCAGAATTAGGAATAAATATATATAGTGTAATTTCACAAATTACTTAACAATTCTTTAAGCACAATATCTTTTGTAAATTAACAAATTAACAGTTATTTAAAATGGTTGTCTTAATAGCCTGTGTCCTGTGTACATACTTTAAGATTGTCTGTGGATTTCTTCCTCGCGTGAGCGATGCACAAAATTAACCATGAGCAAAGATTGCGCGCTTTATTCGTATTTTTCCCGAAAGGTCACTTAATCGTGCTATTAAGAATTTCATTGGGAGGACATTCTGAAGTCTGCATTTGAAGGGACGAAACAATCGCATGAGCTTTACGAATGACCACAGTTAGCTTTTATAATAAGTGTAAAACATTGAATATTAAATAGCACAAGTTAACTTGCTGGTGACGTAAGAATACAATATATATCAGTAATAAGTGCTCATCTTCTAACATACACGTAAAATAATTTTTTTTTAAATTCCTTAAATTTTCATTGGTTTTACTCTTATTTTAAAATAATACCAGCGTATATGCTAGATGGCAAGAGCATAATTGTTGACATTTTCATAATGTTTATTTGTTTTTTTTTTTAAGCTGGTCAGCGACAAATGCCCTGTTACTATATCATGTTAATTTGTATATATACCGTAGTACTTGGCAATGATGGAGCTTACAGATGATGCAGACCTGGGTGACCTAAGAGTCGTGCGTGTCAAAGATTCAAAATAGTTGTGATCCAATTGATCCCATCTCATTGTCACATCACCGGCAATGAAGAGGCTGACTGTCGTGGAATATTCTAATCCACATATATAAATTAAAAGGTAAATGTAAAGCCTAACAAATAAATTTAATAAAAGGAAGAAGAATGGTAAAGAACAGTGCTGTCACAATGGCAGTACTCGAAATCCCCTTTGTTTTATGCTTCGTCTGCAAATTGGAACGTTTCCACGTTAAATATAAGCCACTGCATAAATACAAGCGTTTCCAAAACACATTAAAACGGGTATTGCATTTCTAAGAAAAACATTGAGAGGCACACTGCGTAATGACCTAAATTAAGCCTAACATTAATTATACTACGTTACAAAAACGAACGAACAGATGGACTCAAATAGAAAGAAGGGAGGGCTGAAAATCAGGAACGCATGCAACACGAAACATGTGTCTCGCTATTAATGCCACCCCCAACAAGCGTAACGCGATATACAATTACTACTATCACGCGTGTAAGGCCACATGCACTAACTTTTTTTCAGACGGACAGTGATAAAAAACACTAACCTTCCCAGAGTTAGGTTTTAAAATCTTGAAAAACGCTTATTAGAAAAGATAACATTAGATGGGTTTACGTTTGAAAACATTACAGTACCCAGACAGCACATCTTCGAAACAGGAGGTAGAAGAAATTGCATATTTTGAACGCAGCCACTTAGCTCTTTTAAATTTGTATATTTGGGTTCCTTAGGGCTTGCTGACAAAGAATATGTAAAACGTTACGCAAATAGTCTAGGAATTAATAAATTATAACCAAAATAAAATAGTGGGGATGCCTGACAGCATGAAATCATTTCTGCTCATAAAATTTTTTTTATAACGTGTTTGAAAAAACCTTACGTTACGGAAATAGCCTACCATGTTAACTCCTAATTGATTGGAGCGCAACAAATATAAGACTAAACCCGATTGGTCGGGCTATAAATACTATCTTGTGTTGTTATGGGAAACGAATAGACGGGGTACTTTTTTGAAAAGATGTGGAGACGTGGTTTCATTGGGTAGAGCTGCGAATATACTTGATTCAGAGCGTCTGTTCATTGCCACATCTTGTAATAAACCTACCAAGAAGCAGTACGTTGAGCACCAGTGTATATTTTATATAAAATAAAGCCTGGAACACCGGCAGATCGGAGTTGTGCTATATCCATTGCCAGTCAACGAAACTGTTTATTATTCTATGAATTGTGGGACTGTGGTCTTAACGTTATTGAGCAGCACCTGGTCAGAGCTTTGCTGAATCCAGAGTCGGACAGCATACTCCTTGGTCCATTTAGCTATCAGTGAGGTGTCTCCAGAGCCCAGGGGAGAAATCGAGCAGAGGAGTCTTTTCCTGCCGCCATCACGCAAGATAAGCTGATGTGGCCAGCTGAGCTCAACATTATGTACCCCCATCTTAAAATGACAGTGTAAAATATAATTAAGAGGGGAATTTAATTGTTTTAATATCAGGAACTGAGAACATCTCCAATACTAGTTCCAATAAAGACAAACTATTGAAGTCATGATGACAAATACCAACAGAGCTTGAACAAAACAAAACCAGTATTACCTCATATTACCACTACACAACTGACACACATAGGATACTTTTAATAATATATGTCACTACAATATTCATATTGATAAATTCTGTACATATAACTTGTAATTAAAATTGATTGTGATTCCTGGTTCCCTTTGTATTTGAATCAGGACACATATACCTTCATGACAGCACTGAATACATATTGTTATTTGAAAAGTTATCAGTGACTCCATTAAGATATCCTCGTAGAGTGTTTTATGTATGTGAGTGTCACAGTGTTGTCAAGTGTAGTGGAATAAATTAAATTGTTTATCTGTCTGTTGTTGTTTTGACTTACACTTCATCATACACATACCCTAGACATATAACGTAGTCATCACACTATTCCAGAATAATTCTGACTGAGGTATACATATGTGGCAGCAAGTAAGGTTATATATAATACACTACTCTTATTAGATATATATACCTTCACAGCTGATCTCAGTCAGTACACTAAGTCCCCTATAAATATTTACAACATCCCACTTCACCACATATATTGGGGGCTCGTCCGGGATTTTGAATCTTTACCTATTAAAAATAGTGGGGGTAATTCACTTCAGGGAATATAAGAATTAAAAGGTATCCTTGGGTGGAATTAAATAAGGTTGAGCTCACGGTGCCTGTGTTGTCCATTAGATATATATTTAGAGATTGAATTGTTGGTTAGACATTGTATAAATTTACCTGATAGACAATGGCGGACCTGGCCAAATTTCGATCTGCTGCTGTTCAGACTGCAAAAGAGTTAGGATTAGATGGGCAAGTTATGGTTGCCTATGTCACTACGGAATGTGACAAATTTATTGAACGCGAAGAAAGAAGGTTTGAAGCCGAAAGAAAGTTAGAGGCTGAAAAAGAAATTAAGAGGTTGCAGATTGAGGCTGAGGCTGAGGCTAAGAAATTGGAAGCAGAAGAAAGAAGATTGACTGCAGAAAGGGAAGAGAAGAAATTAGCTGCAGAAAGGGAAGCAGAAGAAAGAAGATTGACTGCAGAGAGGGAAGCAGAAAAGGAGGAGAAGAGATTACAAAGGGAACATGAGTTACGACTAAGGGAGTTTGAGTTTCAAGGCCATGCTCCTGAAAATGGTGCCAGTCCCTTTGCCTCTGATGCCACTGCTAGCCAAGGAGCCTCAACCTCAGCTATGAATTTTCATTTAGATCATTTTGTTGAGAAAGACGATGATATAGAGAGCTACCTAAATAGGTATGAACTATTAGCTACCACGTATGGGTTAGAGAGAGAAAGGTGGAGCTTAAAGTTATCTCAGGGACTTCGTGGGGCAGCTTATGAAGTTTTTGCAAAAATAAGCAGAGGTGATCAGGAAAATTATGACATGCTAAAGCAGGCTCTTTTGTTAAGATATGAAAAGAATGCAGAATTTTATAGGAAAAAATTTAGGAATGCTAAACTACTGTCAGGTGAAACCTATCACCAGTTTTCTGCACGAATAGAGACATACTTGGAGAAATGGACTTCTCTGGGGAAAACCCAAGATCTTAAGGAAATGGTCCTTATAGAGCAATTAAGAGAGTCCATGGCTCCAGACCTGAGAAAGTTTCTCATGGAACAAGGTGCAGAGAGGCTGGGTGAGTTGCTAAATGTTGCTGAAAGGTATCAAGCAGCTCAAGCAGAGGTAACAGGTAATAAAAAGAAACAAGTGGATAACTTTAGGGCACCACAGAACTTTAATAAATTTGATCCTAGGGATCAAAACAAAGGTAAGCACCAATTTGATAGGCCACGGTATGAAAATAAAAATAAATTCCCACAATTCGATGAAAAGAAATATGATGAAAGAAAATCTTTCAACCAAGGAAAAAGGTGGTGTAAAAATTGTAAGATGAACAATCATGACACTGACCATTGTAGAAGGAAACCTCCTCATTGTGCTGCTATGACATCGGGGAAAAAGGAAAAGAAGGTCAAACCTGAAGAACTACAGGAACCATACCACCCCCCAGTGTGTGAAGATGTCATCTGTAATGGTGTCACTATAAGGTGTTTATATGATACCGGTTTAGATTACGATTCCGTTGTGAGTTCTCACCTGGTGCAGGCCGATCAATACACCACAGAAACAGTGGAGATTCAAACTGCAACCAAGGATGTAGCTACCATGACACTTCCCGTCGCCCGAATAAAAGTGAAAACGCGATATGTGGAAGGAATCATAAAAGCAGCAGTGATAAATGAGCCAATCTACCCTCTAATATTGGGGTGTAGATATGTCTTCTTGGGGAATCCCAAGAGACCTGTGATATTGGCAACAGTGCAGACCAGATCACAGTCAAAAAAGGAGGAGGATAATCCCATAAATACTCACCCAGATGAGATGAGGAAGGCACAGGCTGAGGACAAAACACTCAAGCCATGTTTCAAGAAGTTGCCCAAATCTCATACACCTCCAGGCAAGGGAGAGTTTTATATGAAGAACAAACTGATATATAGGAAGGCTGGATCTGAATCCAATGGTCACGGACAGCTGGTCCTTCCCACTTCATATAGGACTAAAGTGTTGGAACTAGGGCATGCGATTCCCTTCAGTGGTCATATGGGAATCAGCGCAACAGGACAGCGAATAGCTTGTCACTATTTCTGGCCAGGAATAACTGAAGATATCAAACGATATGTAAAATCCTGTCCAGAGTGCCAACGAGTAGCACCTAAACATTGGACTGCACCAGCAACTCTGGGGGAAATGCCCATAGTGGGAACACCCTTTGAGAGAGTTGCCGTGGATCTTGTGGGACCTCTCACCCGAACCAAGAGAAGGAACAGCTACATTCTGACTCTGGTGGACACTTGTTCTATGTGGGGAGAGGCTGTAGCCCTGTCATCGATTGATTCTAAACATGTGGCAGAGGCATTGCTCACAATTTTCACAAGGTTAGGCTTTCCCAATCAAATCTTGACTGATAATGGCTCTCAGTTCAAGGGGAAACTAACTGAAGAAGTTTTCAGGATCTTCCAGGCCAAACACTTCCATTGTAGTGTGTATCATCCCCAAGGGAACGGCCAAGTGGAAAGATTTAACGGCACGTTGATGTCGATCCTGAGAAAGTTGGCACACGAAAAACCAGATACATGGGACCAGTACCTGCACGCCGCCCTCTTTGCTTATAGGGAGGTACCCCATAGTTCAACCGGTATGGCCCCGGCAACATTATTGTTTGGAAGGCCAATAAAAGGTCCACTCGAAGCTTTGTTAAGAACGTGGACTGATGAAAAGGCAGAGGAAAACATTACATCTTCATACCAATATGTGAATGAGCTGACCACTCGTTTAAAAACTGGCTGGAAACTTGCCAATGAAAATTTGAAACAAGCCAGGAAGAAACATGCTGCCTATTATAACAGGAAGGCGAAAGACAGAAATTTGGCTGTGGGAGAGAAAGTACTGCTTCTTTTGCCCGGGAGTCAGAATAAGTTACAGATTGGATGGCAAGGTCCATATACAGTTCTAGAGAAGGTGTCTAGAACAAATTATAAGATAGATAAGAAGGGGAAAGAAAAAATCTATCATGTGAATCTCCTGAAGAAATATTTGGAAAGAGAACATCAGGAAGAGACACACTTGTTGACCTTGTCCATCGCCATGGAGATGAAAAAGGAACCACTTTCATCATTTGAATATCCATTACACCCCTGTGAGACAGCAGCACAGGTGAAAATCAGTACACATTTAACGAAAACTCAGAAAGAGAGAGTGCAACAGGTTCTAAATAATCATGCAGAGGTGTTAACAGACCGACCAGGGCATACAAACCTATTGGAATATGATATGAAACTGATAGACCCCACACCTGTCTGTATGAAACCATATTCGATTCCGTTTGCTAAGGAGAAAGCTTTGAAGGAAGAGATAGACTATCTATTGAAGGAAGGAATTATTTCACACAGTGAATCTTCGTATAGTTCCGGTGTTGTACTCTTAAGGAAGCCCTCTGGAGAACATAGACTCTGTATAGATTACAGGAGACTGAATGCTATTACAGAAGGACAGGTGGATCCATTGCCGGATACAAATCAGCTGTTTGCCAGACTAAATAAAGCTAAATATTTCTCAAAAGTGGATTTGAGTAAAGGATACTATCAGATTCCAGTAAAGCCCGAGGTTAGACCATACCTAGCTTTTAGTACCTCAGAAGGACACTATGAGTTTAATAGATTGCCATTTGGATTGAAGAATGCGCCTAGTGTCTTCTCTAGAATGATGAGAAAATTATTGGACCCTCTGAATAATCCATGTATAACAAATTTCATGGATGATATCCTGATAGCAACAGAAACATTTGAGGAACACATTGACTTTCTGAAGATGCTGTTTGATCGACTTAGGGAAGCAAATTTAACAGCCCGACCAACCAAATGTTGCGTTGGATGTAAAGAATTGGAATTTTTGGGACACACAGTTTATCAGGGAAACATGACCCCTGACCCAAAGAATTTAGAGAAACTAAAGAAAGCCCCGAGACCACAAACCAAGAAGGACGTGAGATCCTTTGTCTCATTATGTGGTTTCTACCAGAAGTATATCAAAAACTTTAATTCCATATGTGCACCGTTAACTGATTTGACACGTAAAGGACATCCAGATCGCATTACATGGACACCACAATGTGAAATGACTTACCAAGAATTGAAGGAAAAGCTCACAAGTAAACCCATTTTGAAATTACCTGACTTAAGTCAAGAATTCATAGTAAGGACGGATGCAAGTAATATTGGGTTAGGTGCAACTCTACTACAGAAATCAGATGCATTGGATGGGGAATTAAGCCCAATGGCATATGCTAGCAGAAAATTGAATAAAGCTGAAATCAATTACTCAACTAGCGAAAAAGAATGTCTTGCAGTAATATGGGCAATAAAGAAATTCAATATTTATCTGTATGGGAAGGCCTTTAAGTTGCAAACAGACCACAAACCTTTATCGTTTCTAGCACAGGCTAGGCATGAGAACTCTAGGTTACTCCGATGGTCTTTACTTTTGGCTCCATATAATTTTAGCATTGAGTATATATCTGGAAAAACAAATTTGGGAGCGGATTTTTTAAGCCGCCATCCGTGTGATGAGAATCACCGTAAACCCCAGAAATAATAATAAATTTCTCTATGTGTATATAGAATAAAGGACTGACATATAATGTCTGTTTTAAGAGGGGAGATGTCGTGGAATATTCTAATCCACATATATAAATTAAAAGGTAAATGTAAAGCCTAACAAATAAATTTAATAAAAGGAAGAAGAATGGTAAAGAACAGTGCTGTCACAATGGCAGTACTCGAAATCCCCTTTGTTTTATGCTTCGTCTGCAAATTGGAACGTTTCCACGTTAAATATAAGCCACTGCATAAATACAAGCGTTTCCAAAACACATTAAAACGGGTATTGCATTTCTAAGAAAAAACATTGAGAGGCACACTGCGTAATGACCTAAATTAAGCCTAACATTAATTATACTACGTTACAAAAACGAACGAACAGATGGACTCAAATAGAAAGAAGGGAGGGCTGAAAATCAGGAACGCATGCAACACGAAACATGTGTCTCGCTATTAATGCCACCCCCAACAAGCGTAACGCGATATACAATTACTACTATCACGCGTGTAAGGCCACATGCACTAACTTTTTTCAGACGGACAGTGATAAAAACACTAACCTTCCCAGAGTTAGGTTTTAAAATCTTGAAAAACGCTTATTAGAAAAGATAACATTAGATGGGTTTACGTTTGAAAACATTACAGTACCCAGACAGCACATCTTCGAAACAGGAGGTAGAAGAAATTGCATATTTTGAACGCAGCCACTTAGCTCTTTTAAATTTGTATATTTGGGTTCCTTAGGGCTTGCTGACAAAGAATATGTAAAACGTTACGCAAATAGTCTAGGAATTAATAAATTATAACCAAAATAAAATAGTGGGGATGCCTGACAGCATGAAATCATTTCTGCTCATAAAATTTTTTTAAAACGTGTTTGAAAAAACCTTACGTTACGGAAATAGCCTACCATGTTAACTCCTAATTGATTGGAGCGCAACAAATATAAGACTAAACCCGATTGGTCGGGCTATAAATACTATCTTGTGTTGTTATGGGAAACGAATAGACGGGGTACTTTTTTGAAAAGATGTGGAGACGTGGTTTCATTGGGTAGAGCTGCGAATATACTTGATTCAGAGCGTCTGTTCATTGCCACATCTTGTAATAAACCTACTAAGAAGCAGTACGTTGAGCACCAGTGTATATTTTATATAAAATAAAGCCTGGAACACCGGCAGATCGGAGTTGTGCTATATCCATTGCCAGTCAACGAAACTGTTTATTATTCTATGAATTGTGGGACTGTGGTCTTAACGTTATTGAGCAGCACCTGGTCAGAGCTTTGCTGAATCCAGAGTCGGACAGCATACTCCTTGGTCCATTTAGCTATCAGTGAGGTGTCTCCAGAGCCCAGGGGAGAAATCGAGCAGAGGAGTCTTTTCCTGCCGCCATCACGCAAGATAAGCTGATGTGGCCAGCTGAGCTCAACATTATGTACCCCCATCTTAAAATGACAGTGTAAAATATAATTAAGAGGGGAATTTAATTGTTTTAATATCAGGAACTGAGAACATCTCCAATACTAGTTCCAATAAAGACAAACTATTGAAGTCATGATGACAAATACCAACAGAGCTTGAACAAAACAAAACCAGTATTACCTCATATTACTACTACACAACTGACACACATAGGATACTTTTAATAATATATGTCACTACAATATTCATATTGATAAATTCTGTACATATAACTTGTAATTAAAATTGATTGTGATTCCTGGTTCCCTTTGTATTTGAATCAGGACACATATACCTTCATGACAGCACTGAATACATATTGTTATTTGAAAAGTTATCAGTGACTCCTTTAAGATATCCTCGTAGAGTGTTTTATGTATGTGAGTGTCACAGTGTTGTCAAGTGTAGTGGAATAAATTAAATTGTTTATCTGTCTGTTGTTGTTTTGACTTACATTTCATCATACACATACCCTAGACATATAACGTAGTCATCACACTATTCCAGAATAATTCTGACTGAGGTATACATATGTGGCAGCAAGTAAGGTTATATATAATACACTACTCTTATTAGATATATATACCTTCACAGCTGATCTCAGTCAGTACACTAAGTCCCCTATAAATATTTATAACATCCCACTTCACCACACTGACAGATTGGCAAAGGAAGGTAGAAAGCTACCTCAGCCTGATGCACGCATAACTTTCGATGAGGCAAAGAGTTTTATCAGAACCAGATACAGAAACAAATGGGATACAGAGCATCCAGGTCACACAAAAAATGATACATACTACCAGCTCAACAGAAGAGAACAAGTTGTAATCTTCAGGACTCCGCACTGGCCACAACAGATTGAGATACCATCTATTCAACAAGCTAAAGATAGGAACTACCGATCAGTGTAACTGTGGCACTGATAAAATGACTGCTGAACATCTGCTTCAAAGTTGCCCAACATATGCGGAACATAGAAAGCGCATATGGCCGACACCAGTACCATTCGTGGAAAAGCTCAACGGAAATTCAAATAGCCTCAAACTGACTACTGCTTTCTTTGAAAATATTCAAGTGGACGTCTGAGAATGTACGAAGAAGGAGAAGAAGGATAAGTGAGAGATAATAAGGACAATTAATGATCGCCTGTCAGAGGCCGGACACCGCAATCGATAAATTACCACTACTCAGACTGTTGAAATTTGGCATCAAGCGTAAAACTAGCGTCTCATTGACGCACGATACGATTGGTCAGGTGTGTATACAGCCATCGCTCTATATGGGGACAATCCGTATTTATACACTTTGATATTTGTTGAGGGAAACTGAGCACCTATGGGTTTGCCCGTAGTACAGAGATGTCGATTCTGAACAGCAATAACAATTTATTTAAGGAACAAAAAAGGTCTCGCGGAATTTCTAACTAGGATTTACCAACACAGACACATGCAATCGCCATTTGTTATTTTATCTTTGGTTTTTTTCCCTTCGAAATTTTAATGAATTTAGATAGTGTCTTTTGTATACTGCGTTTTTGTCCGTTTGTCCCCGGCGAAGACCACGTGGTCATAACCAGGACTGGTTCTTCGGTTGCTTGCGTCCCGGGCAAAAATAAGCATTGACGCCCCTATAACATGTTAGAAACATTTTTTTTTTGGGACTGACTGTTGGTATACGCTGTCTTTATGTCAACTGCAACATGCAGATAGGTAGGTAGGTAGGTCCACAGCATAAACTGACGTAGGGGAATTAAATGTCAGAGACTTTATAATGAAACGTCCAGCTTTAGAGTTGCGGTGACCAGTTCTCTCCCTTGCTGTTTTTTGCCTTTCCCAACTCGACAGCAGAGTCAGGTTCCCAGTCATTAGACAAGAGAGAGAATACGTTTTAAATCCATGGCAGCTGACCTCCGATGAGGAGATGGCAGCTGATCTGGCCTGATCAAATCCCTCATTTTCTAACTGTTGTCTCTATCATTATTTCACTATACTGTAGTCAAGGGTGTAGCAGCGCAAAAATATTGTGAAAGCAAATATCACCTTTATCCTGTTGTATCGTAGCAATAAATTATTGTCGTTTGTTAATAATAAAAGCTCTATATTTTTTCCTGTCGTTTTTTATTTCATTTATTTATTTTTTGGCTTCATTGTATTTCTTTGCTTTTTCTTTGTATTTCTTCCTAAGTAATGTAATACTGTCTTCACTATACGAATATCTGAAGATGGAGTTATATATATATATATATATATATATATATATATATATATTATATATATATATATATATATATATATATATATATATATATATATATATATATATATATATATATCTGAAACCGGTAATTGTGTGGCGAAGCGCTCTTATCGCCGAGTCAGTCGGACGCGTATGTAAAAATTTTTTTTTTTAAATACAATTTTGCCTCGTTTTGGCGAGGCGCGTCCCTTCAACCTAGTCAGTTACATTAGGGCAAATGTCCAGACATAAAAGACATTTAGGTCTGATAACATCATCATGTTAACATAATAAATTGTTACTGTCTACAGAGATGCAAAGAAGTTGAAATGGGATGGAAAGGAAATAAATGACCACAGGAGGATTATTACCGTCATCAGGGCATGCTGCAGATAGAGGACACCATAATAATTTACTACTTTGTCTTGACGGGTTACTTGCTCGTATTTTTTTTATTTATTTTACATTTTTTTTATTTGTTAATTTATATGATGTTTTAAGTCCGCCGAGAAGTCTGTCACGATGTCTGTCGTCGTTGTGTACGGCTTCAGAGAAGTTTACAGACCACATTATGTGTCTAGTTAATGCAGGAAAATTAAGTACGGTATAAAATCGGCAACATAATAATGTTACGGCAGACGTAAGATGTTAACACACTTAGTGTCAAGTATTTGCTAAATCACAGAATAATAAGTTATCCTTAACTTCTTGGAGAAAAAGTCCTTTACGGATAAACTAAATCTAAAAATTCGTAAACTGATTTAACACCTAAACAAAAATCCATTTTCTTTTTGCAAATGTCCAGGAAGATTTAAGTTGCACCATTTTTTTCTCTTGCAATTTTCTTTCCTGTTTAATTTTATAAAATAATTTCTGTAGTTTGGTGTTTGTTCTGTCGTGATGACGTCATTTTTCTTGTGATTTAGTAAAGCCATGCCAACTGTCTTTTTTATATCTTTTTTTTGTTACGTTTTATACAAGAGAAATGCAAGGTTGCATGTCTAGTCAGCATGAAGTTCTCGTACTCATGTTTCAATGTTGTCCCCCCCCCCTCTCTCTCTCTCTCTCTCTCTCTCTCTCTCTCTCTCTCTCTCTTGTTGACCAGCATCTAAATTGGAACTCACATGTTCATGCACTGACCAAGCAGACGGCACAGAAAGTTTACCAGTTAGCTAAAATCAAACATTTCCTAGACGAAGATGCACGAAAATTGTTCTATATGTCTCACATACAAACAAACCTTGACTATAGCTCCACAATCTGGGACGGTTGTTCTATATCCAACACTAAAAGACTCCATTCCCTACAAAAGCGTGCAGTGCGTCTAGTTTCTGACAACTGCCAAACACAGTGTGTAGATCTATATAAAGATCTCAAAATACTGCCTCTAAGAAAGCGTTTTCTATTCAACAAAGCTAAATTTTTTCACAAAATTCTGTCACAGAATGCTCCAACATATCTGTGGCCAATGTTCAAATACAATGAAAGACGCAGTCAACGCCTTAACAAAATACAAGTGCCCAAGCCTAGGCTTGACTTATTCAAGAAAAGCTTAGCTTACTCTGCTGCTCATCTTTGGAACTATCTTCCACATTATCTAAAAGATAACAACCTCAGTCTCTATTCATACAATCGTAAACTTTTCGAATACTTTATGAGTTCTGATTATCCCCCCCCCCCCCCCTTTCTTTCTCCCCCCCCCCATGTGATTATTTTCCCGAACAAATGATATAATATCGAATGTAGGTTTAATGATGATGTTAGTGCTTTTCAACATATTTTACCTTTACAACGTTAATTCCTTGAATTGATGGGTAAAATGTAAGTGAGAATAAATGAAATCTGTATAAAAGACGAGAGAAAGGAAGGGCAGAATGTCAGACGGGCCTGCGTGCCCAATTCTCAACCCTTTGAAAATAAAATTCGTTCGTTCGTTCGTTCGTTGTCTCTCTCTCTCTCTCTCTCTCTCTCTCTCTCTCTCTCTCTCTCTCTCTCTCTCTCTCTCTCTCTCTCTCTCTCTCTCTCTCTCTCTCTCTCTCTCTCTCTGTCAACCCTTTTTTCTGTTTTAGCTCTAGAACAGCATTTTTGTTATGTTCTAAAATCAGAAAAAATCGGAAATCTGAAGAACACCAGGTTCCTTCTCTTTTTCTTCTTCTTTTTCTCAGACGTCCGCTTGAAAGTTTTCAAAGAAAGCAGTAGTCAGTTTGAGGCTATTTGAATCTCCATAGAGCTTGTCCACGAATGGTACTGATGTTGGCCATATGCGCTTTCTCTGTTCCGCATATGTTGGGCAACTCTGAAGCAGATGTTCAGCAGTCATTTTATCAGTGCCACAGTTACATTGATCGGTAGTTCCTATCTTTAGCTTGTTGAATAGATGGTATCTCAATCGGTTGTGGCCAGTGCGGAGTCTGAAGATTACTACTTGTTCTATTCTGTTGAGCAGGTTCCAATTAGTACGGGTTATCGCCGCTCTGCTATATTAAGTTTCTGTATACGCCAACAAGAGGCAGTCCTATGTGTATTGTTACATATCTAATAACGGTAAAAGTAAAGGCAGTCACATAGCAGATACTGAGGTAGGGGAGTGAAATGTTAGAGACTTCACCATACTAGGTTCAACTTTTTAAAATGAGGTTGAGGGACCAGTTCCCTTCGTCACTGCCGATGCCATCCCTTACTCAAGAACAGAGTTAGGTTCTCATTTACAGCTAGGTAGACACTACCAGGTTTCAATCCAGGTAACTTCGACGCGAGAGGAAAGCACTCTACCCGCTTAACCAATCAAACGCTCTCATATCAAATATGTCTACTTAAAATGATCCATTCTCCAGTATTTTTTTCTATTTTATTTCTAGCTAAAACGTAAAACTATCCAGTTTGGATTTATTTACGTTTATACGTGCAACATTTTACCTCCAGATGTAAAACTGCCCATTAGGGAGTTATTTACACTGAGACGAAAAACTATCCCCGTTCCCGATTTGATTTTTTTACGTCCAGATGTAGAAAACACATTCGCGGGTTATTAACGGTTCAGACGTGAAACGTATGAAAATTTCAGTACCACATTTTGCAAGGAAGGGATGGAGAAATGCACGGCAATGGCTGAGAACAAAAAGTTATATTCTTTAAGAAAAAAAGAAAAAAAAAGAAGAAAAAAAGACAAAGTTTCAAGACACGGCGAGTCCGCTGTATTTTAATGAGGAAAAAAAGTGACAATAAATAACTTTGTCGTAAACTTTATGATGAGACTTAGCGCCATTAATTAATTCCTTAATGTCCACGAGATTTTGCTGCTGAGAAGTAAGTTTTATTCTTCGCTTCTGGTTTTAAGACTGATTACAATTTTTTTATTGAATGTAATTGTTATTTATTTATATTTAAAAACAAAAGAAATGCTTTTACCTACTTGCGATATGTACCGTTTTATAACACTATTAATTGTTTTATTTTCCTTGTATTTGTTGCGTTCTTGTGGCGAGGTAAGTGTATGGTAACCTAGACTTAAGTCCATTGGTTATATCACACCGCATTTTCTGATTCATAATATACATGAATTATGCCAATTCTAGTATAATGAATGCAGGCCACCAAGAACCACTTTTGCCAGTAGCGAAACCTCGAAAGCTTGCCTGGTTTGGGCATGTAACTCGTCATGACTCCCTTTCGAGAACGATCCTCCAGGGAACAGTCGAAGGTAAACGGAGAAGAGGAAGGCAAAGAAAATCCTGGGCTGATAACATCAAAGAATGGGCAGAGCACTGTTTTTCCACACTTGTACGCGTTGCTGAGGATAGGGAGCAGCGGAGGACCCTGTCTGCTAATGCTTCCACCATGGCACTCCTACGACCCGTGACGGGTTGAGATGAGATGATGAGTATAATGTTGATAAATACTAAACCGTGAAAAGAAAGTACTAGTGTCTAAAAGCTAGCATGGCAAAGCCCTGAAAAGGGTAAGTCATGAGAAGGACTGCTAGCACTCGCAACGTTGACAGCTACTAACCCCTGAAAAGAAATAATAGTTATCTATATGCTAGCATGATGAAGCCCTGAAGAGGAATACTAGCCATTTATCTGCCAGTATGGCGAAGACCTAAGACGGGTAAGTCCTGGGAAGAACTGCTATCACTTGCAACGTTAATAGCTACAGAGCCATGAAAAGGAATAATAATACCGATCTGCTAGGCAGATGAAGCCCTCAACAGGAATACTAGGTATCTATTTGCTATAGGTATCTATTTGCTAGCATGGCGAAGCCCTGGAAAGGAATAATACTTATCCTTCTGCTAGCATGATAACGCTATGAAAAGGAAAAATAGTTACCTATCTGCTAGCATGATAATACCCCAAAAAGGAATAATATTCATCTGTTTGCTAGCATTATAAAGCCCTGAAAAAGAATAACAGTTATCTATCTGCTAGCATAATAAAACCATGAAAAGGAATAATATTTATCTATTTGCTAGCATGATAAAACCCTGACAAGAAATAATAGCTATCTATTTGCTAGCACGATAAAACCCCGAAAAGGACTTCTAGATACACTGACGCTGCGCACACTGTTCAACATTACTGTGATTGTAAAGTAAAGAGGAACATTTAAAATGTTAACACAGAACAGAAGCAAAGAACAAAGTGCTAGCAGCAAAACAGAAGTCCTGGGAAGAATTTGGAGAAAAGCTAGAAAAAGATGCACAAGAAAACCAGAAATTGTTCTATAAGACCCTAAAGAACACGAGGAAGGAAAAACAATGCCCTCTCAAATTTATAAAGAACAAGCAAGGCAAGTTGCTTACTGCCCCGAAGGAAGTAATGGAAAGATGGAAAGAATATTTCTCAGAACTCCTGGATGGTGAGCATGGCGAAGCATCAGAAATGATAAACACTAGCACAGAAGAGAAAACCAATGATGGTGAACATGACATAAAGATGGACGAACTGAAGGCAGCACTGGAGAAAATCAAGATGGGCAAAGCAGCAGGGCATGATGGTATAACACCAGAAATGGTTAAGTTCATGGGAGCATCAGGCGACCTATTACTCTTAAGGGATTTACAGGCAACGTGGTACAACAAGACCATACCAAAGGATTGGGAGATTGCCATCATAACACCAATTTTCAAAAAGGGTGACAATCGACAGTGTGGAAACCATAGAGGCATATCCCTTCTCAGTGTCCCTGGTAAAATCTACTCTAGAATCCTAGAGCAGAGACTCCGACGCCTAGCTGAGCCACAATTGGATGAGGTCCAGTGCGGATTCCGAGCAAACCGAAGTACTCAAGACCTAATCTTCACACTCAGACAGCTGAGTGAAAAGGCTCTTGAGTATAAGAGTGAGATGCATCTTTGTTTCATAGATCTGGAAAAGGCGTTTGACAGTGTCCCCTGGAGCAAACTTTGGGACTGTTTGGCAAGGAAGAATATTCCAGCACCTCTGATTCATGCTATACAGAGCTTCTACAAGTCTTGCAGAAATTATGTGAGGACAGCAAACCATAAGTCAGAAGAGTTCAGGACCACCACTGGTGTAAGACAAGGTGATATCCTATCACCTTACCTCTTCATACTCATTATGGAAGATGTCATCAAGGCATGTAAGGAGAGAACAAGAAAGTATTCAGTGGGGTACTGGAAGATGAGACAGGTCTATATTTCGGAGCTGGCATTTGCTGATGATGTTGCCCTGATTGCTAAATCAGAGGCACATCTCCAATCCAACCTGCGAGTCTGGAAGGAAGAGCTGGAGAAGAGAGGGATGGTCATAAGCAGCTCTAAAACAAAATCCATGGTGATATCACGAGAAGAAAGAAGACATCAGATTAAGCTGGGAGAACAGGTCCTGGAGCAGGTCGACCACTTTAAATACCTCGGAGCTATTATAGACCGAAAGGGAGGCATCAAAGATGAGTTGGCCACTCGAAAAGCAGCAGTTGGGAGACTTTTTCAGGCCATAAATCGAGGATTCCTCAGCAAGAGAGAGGTTGGTAAGAAAACGAAGATGGCTGTATATCGCTCCACCTATGTCCCAGTCTTGACATATGGAAGCGAGTCATGGGCAATGACTACAACCCATAAAAGCCAGATCCAAACCTCAGAAATGAGGTATCTGAGGAAAGTGGTTGAAGTAACAAGAAGAGACATGGTCCGCAACCAGACGATCCGTCAAAGCCTAAAATCCCATCCGCTGCAGACCCAAATAGAACAGTCCCAATTAAGATGGTTTGGCCATGTCTGCAGAATGGGAGAAGATCGGATACCACGACAAGCATGGGAAACAAAGAGCCAAGGATCCAGACCCCGAGGACGACCCAGAGTCCGCTGAGAGGACAACATTAGACAATCTTTGAAGGACCGAGGACTAGAATGGAACCAGGCCAGGAGGAAGACAGCCGATAGGATAGTCTGGCGCTCTCTCTTCCAAACCTCTACACCTCACGGTAGAAGGGGAACGACTAAGTAAGTAAGTAACATAGTCGTGTACTGTTCACGCAGTACATATACTAAACATTAGAACGTTATAGAGAAGATTAGCTTTGTCCTGCGCAAGAATGACATGCAAATTCGTGGAACGTTTCATAGTTTTGTCCCATGGTCAGTAATTATTGAAAGGGATATACTAATATAGTATACTAGTGTAAAAGCCCGTCATAAGACGGGAATTAAATTCAAAACCACAAATACCTAACGGCAATTTTACTTATTCAAATGTATTTTTAAAAACCACGGGGACCTCAAGACGCAGCAATAGAGACCGCAGTCAGCGACTCATAGCTTGACTGCCTGCGTCAGGACCAGCGAACCAGAGCTGGTCAAGACCGCACTCCACCTCCAAACCCCGTGAAACGAGGTGTAGAGGGGACCCAAGTGCACAAGGCCCATGGGCAGGACATGTAATCGAAGTGACTTGGCAAACAGGTGATTAGCCCATTGTGCTCCCTTAACGTTACTGACAGAAAAAGCTGGGATTGTATATATAGGATGACAAAAGTTATGCCCTGTGTAGCCCCGGTTGGGTAGTAGTCTCTGAAGAGATGATGAAGGAATAGGATTACTGCTTCCTCAAGCAGTGTCTTTACAGGTTATTAATATGATGCTGTGCTTGTGGGCTGGCAACCTAACCGTGTAAAACAAATTGCTACATAGGGAGCCGCGCTGATGTAATGGTTGCTACACTGCTCTGGCGATCGGGGGATCCAGGTTCGAGCCCTGGCGGAACATTGAGGGAGTGTCCTCGGCTGGGACGTGGACTGGAATGTTTCGAGCCCTGGCGAGAACATTTGAAGTGTCGTCGACCAGGGACTGGAATAGCCTGAACGGCTCCTGAGCCGACCCAGCTCTAATAGGTACCTCCGAAATCGGCGAGTATCTGCCTGAATGGTGAGAGGACACCTGTCATTGTACAGGGAAAAAAGGGATACTCACGTAAAATCAGTCTCAGGTTAGACATATTAACCGGAGATTCGCCTCGAGTAATAGCGGGCGTATGCAAAAAAAAATATATAAAAAATTGCTACAGAAAACACTGATTCAAAAACACATGAAAGCTTTAATGTAGACTTCTGTACCTAGGAACCTGCTGCTGTGTTGGTTTCATGCTCTGAAAGGAGCGAAAAGGGAAATGGTGATTAAAGGGTGATTAAATGGTGATTAAATGGTGTTTATAAAGTTCTTGTGCAACTTTAGACTTGAATAACTTTAAAGGTATTGTTATTGTTGAACAGAATGAACATCACTGTGCTCCGGGCAAACCCATAGACACTCAGTCTCCCTCAGCATATGTCGAAGAAGATGAATGATAAATTTTCTTTGGTTGTGTATACGATTAAGCACCCCCTCATTGCTAGCCTTATGATTGATGCCTAAATCCAGCAATCTTAGCCTTGTTAATTCATCTCTAGTAGTGTTGTTCTCTAACAGGCAATCATTAATTGTCGTTAGTATTTCTCCCTTATCCTTATCCAGTGTCTCCACTATGGGTGTTTTCGAAGCTCGTTTGTTAGCTGTCTCATTACCGCGTACCCCTGCTTGACAAAGACAGTAGATACACACTAATCCCTGAAGATTCGAAGCTTCTATGTATGTTTTCCATTTGAAAGTATACATGACATAAGCACACTGTAAACGACATTTGAAAGAATAGTTTATCAAGTTTTAACACAATAATGTTCTAATTTTTTTACTTCAACATAGCCGACATCTTTCGTTGACGCATCCTTCAATCAAATTTTCCGACTTGTTGAAAACATTCTCCAGTTGTGGATTAGTGAATTGCATTTGTGATCCTGACCTTAAGTTCATCCAGAGAATGTGGGTTTGATGAGTAGACGACAGTTTCAATTTGATAAATTTAGCTTTTATAAACCGTTTACTACGTACAATGTTATTAAAGTTGCACAAGAACAGTATAAACTCTCTGAAATGGGGAGCCGGGCATTATGGGGTTTAACGAGTTTTTTAGGACTAAAAAAATGAAACCTTCCGACCTTTCTGAACACGTGTTTACTCCTGATAACAGGGATTAGATGACCAGATGAATAAATATTAAACGAAACATTATGATAAAAAATAAAAACACACAAAAAAGCTATACGGTCACCAGTAAACTAGACCATCGGGAAACAATTATAGAGATTAACTGTCCATTTCTTACGTAGCTAACCGTCAATTATTGATAACCAGGCACCTGACTGGAACTGTCACATCAAAGGAAGAAGAGGGAAGCCTACTTTGAACACTGAACTCAGTTTAAAATGAACTCCTGAAAAGTAGCCGAACGAAGGCGGGCACAATGGTAGGGTGTAGACTCTATACTCGAGCAAAGGGGTCGAAGCTAATAAGTAAAGTACGAAGGAGATTAATAAAGAGAAATTAAGGAGTGGAAAAAACACGTTTCTATTACATATTACATAAAAAAGAATTGTCTATAGATTTCAGATGAAGGTATATTTTTAAAAAAATACATTATTAAAAATAATTTCTGTAAAATTACATATTTGAGAAATTAGTGAGAAAACTATAATCCTCCTTTCTATTTTCGTTTCTTTTTTCTTCTATTCTTCTTTTTCAAAGTACTATACCAAATGGCGTAGGTGATCACGTTTCTACACAACTTTCTGCCCCTTGCGTTGTGTTTTAACTCTACTGTCGTTAACTATTATCAATGCTATAAAGTAAATCTATTCTGCATCTTTGCCGTATTCTAGGTCATAATAATATTACAATTTATTATGTCTTTCGAATAAAATACCGTTGAGAATTAACTCAGAAAATTCGCTCTCCACATTTAACCACAGAGGAAAGCATCGGAAATTTCCGATAATTTTAAAAAATAAGTAAGTATAAAAAAGTAGAAATCATAAAAGGAATGTCTCAAAGTTTGGATACTACATTTCGTACTAATCAACAAAAGATAGTGCAACGCTAGACCGCAAAACACAGTGCTAAAAAACAGTTCAACGGATATTACAATCAGTGTTTCATATATAAAGTATTTACACTAGAACATGAAGTGCTGGCGTCATCATCGCGTACAACAAATTGCTACCAAAACCACTGCAATAAGCGCACATAGATATTTTGGTACAGGCTTCTTGCAAGGGGACCGGCTGCAGTGTTTGGTTACATGCTTAGAAAGAAGCGACAAGGCAAAACGGTGAGACATAATTCCCGTCGCGTTTGCTCCGCCATGAGCTAACTGAAATGTAGACGCATTGGTGACCCCAAAAATAACTAGAACGAAAACACATGAGAAGTACAGGCATACCTCGCTTTATTGCGCTTCGCTTTATTGTGCTTCGCAGATATTGCGCTTTTTTCAAATTATTCATGATTATTTATTAGAACGTGCCTTATTTAGGCGAATGCACCCTTAATAGACATAGTGTAAACATGATTTTAGGCTTGTATATCCACTGGGAAGCCCCAAAAAAAAAAAAAATTTTTAAATGTGTGTGACGCGCTTTATTGCGATATTCGCTTTATTGCGGTGGTCTGGAACCGAACCCACAATATCTCCGAGGTATGTCTGTACCAGCATTGCGTTAAGAGTATGTATTTCGGGGGTGGGATCTCAGGAGACAAAGGGAAAAAAATAAAACTACTGTTGCTTAGGCATGTAGGCCTAGTTAGATGCGATTAATATGCTGTGGTGTGGTCACGTGAACCACAAGAAGTGGAATGTGAAACGACTACAATATATTTTCATAAAGTAAGATCTGTTTTGAATTGTTACATTTAACTACAATTTAGAAGCAACCAAGATCCCAAATAACTACAATGAAAACACATGATAAATACAGTATTGGGAAATGAGTGTTTAGTCGCCCCCCCCCCCCCCCCCGAGTCACTGATGGGAACAAAGAAAGAATAGCTGTTGCGTAGGCGTGTAGCCAGGGCCGGGTCCAGGCTAACTGATGCTCTCCTCGACCTTCCATTGCTCAACTGACAAGACATTAAGACTCAATAAGAGCTGAAGGTGAAATAAGAGATTGAAAAAAAAATCAGTTTTCTCTTTTTAACAGCAGATAAGGGCAATTACAAAAAATTCGACTAAAGTCGAATGTGGCAGAGAAAGAGTTAAGGGCATGGTAGCTAGGGGGAAAAACTCTGTGGTGCCCCTCTTCCCTTAGTGCCCTAAGCACGTCCTTATTTTGCTTAAAGTTAATCCAGCCCTGCGTGTAGGCCTAGTTAGAGGCAACTAATATGTGGCTATGTATGGTGTTGACAACCTCATCATGTAGAAAGAACTAATACAGAAACTACCCCTGCAAGATTACATTAATACTTTAGTACGGGCTTCGTGCAAGTGATAGCAGCTGTGGGTGGACTCGTACGCGATAAGCCGCGGAATGTGAGACAAATAACATAAAATTTCCATGTTACCTCCGCTTTGAGCTATTACTTTTTAACTTAAATTTACAAGCATCCAAGATCCCAAATAATTACAGCGAAAACATAAGAGAAAAACAGTATTCTGATAGGAGTAGGTAGTTTTTTTTTTTCTTAACCAGCGGCACTTGGGCTTTCAGCCCTTCGGCCCAATGACATGTCATTGCGAGGCTGGGGAGCCTGTGGACTTTCCTTCCAACCCGGTCAGGAGCTTCGCTCCTTCCCATCCACAGAGGGTTTATATCAGGAGCCGTTCAGGTTATTCAGTCACAATCCCGGTCGCTGACACATCTTCAAATGCTCACGCCCGGGCTTGAACCTTGAGCACCTGATCGCCAGTGCAATGTGGTAACTATTACACCAGCGCGGCTCCCGGAGTAGGTAGTTCAAGGACTCTCTGAAAAAGTAGGGCTACTATTGCCTTAGGCATGTCAAACAAATTGCTACCCAACCTCATGTAAATGCATGATGCCTGCTTCCTGCAAGAGAACAAGTTCATTGAATGGCACAGTGCTCTAAAAGGAGGGAAAGGGTTATAAGTGAAAGATATCAAATAATTACAAAGAAAAGACATATGAGAAAGGCTATATGTACAGCATCATGAAATAAACAGTAGTAGACTTTGATATAGGCCCACTAACCAAAAAACAGGTAAGAACGGTTAAAAAAAATTACCTCTGGCGAAGTGACTTACAAGCTATTTACAAAACGCGAAAAGAAATACAGGGAAAACAAACGAATAGATGCACGACATCTCTGGAACAGTACCAGATTCAGGAATATAAATATTTATATATTGTTATTCATACATTCAAGTTTGCAGGTGACGAATATTTCGTTAAAATTATTTCAGAGAAGGATTAACATCGAAATAATTAAAACATTTCCATTGGCTCACTTAACTTCTAGGTAAGTCAAATGATTGTATTTGTACACGTTGAGTTCGGCCAAAAGCACAAGAAATGTAACGTCAGAATGGAGCCACCTGGATAAAGGTAGGTACAGGAAAAGATAGGGGTGGCAGAGATCTTAAAGAGGCATACCATGACAGCACACAGACCGCAGAACGTTTCACTGAATCGGAAGTTATTAACAAAACTTGTCTTGGAAAGTTTCGCATATAAGCAGAAGACAACAAGTGTCTTTACGCTGAAAGCTAATGTATTTCTTCTTTGTCTTCTTCAAATACCATGCCTAGTGGCGTAGGAGATCATGTCTTTCCACAGCTTCCTGTCTTTAGTAATATTTATCAACTAAATTTATATAATACTACAATTTATCAGCATCACTATAATATTCTTACATTAAATTATTTCTCTTAAAGTTTAAAAATGAGTCAGTGTTGTGATGACCTTACTATTACCTGAATACCAAAGAAGAAATATGCATATTTGTTTACAACATCATAGTAAGAGTATTAATATTATTATTTGTAATTTTCTTCTCGTTATGCTAATATGGTTACTGGCTTCTTTATCAGTCAGCGGCCAAGGAATAAAGATAAGAGAAGAGATACTATTACGATTCTGTATGATTCATAACTTTGCTCGTGGAATTTATAAGTTAATTAAACGAATATCCATGAAAGTGAAACATTACGAATGCTCACAATGTAATATACAACTTTACATAGGTCTGTTGCTACAATGTAATGCTTTTCTCTTTAAAAAAATATATAACAAAAATATGTAACAAAATATACCTCACTCAGAAAACGATGAATAGTTGATAGTTATAAATATAAAGGACTATAGCTTAATCTCTATTATATTTTACTGTTAAAATAATGGTTATATATATATATATATATATATATATATATATATATATATATATATATATATATATATATATATATATATATATATATATATATATATATATATATATATATATATATAAACATTATAGATTGTTTGGACTGTGATACGGCGAAAAATACGCTGGCAATTACACACTTAAGAAGCTCGAAAAGATGTCTATTAACTGGTCTCACCTTTACGTGAAGAATATTCCATGAGGGTTTATACATCCCATAGCAGACAAAGAGAAATGGCAGCACACTTTACAGTTTGTCGATAGTATCAGCAGTTGATGCAGCCCGTCTTTGGCTTGGCAATCAATTACGATTATGATGTCACAGCGCGGAACTGGCATATGATAGAAATCTTACTGCACGATGACCAGAAATGACCAGGTAACAAGTACGTTTTCTGCCTGATATCACAAAAGTTATCCAAGTTGAAAATTGTACTTTTACCGAGTTACCAGTTTATCCGGTGTTTCACTGGCTGGGAGAAGATTGCAAAAAATTTCACTTGCTTTGTAAAAAGCTATTATCTAGGACAGCACACGGCGATAATTGGAGCAAACTTGAAATTTGGGACACGAAACATGGCGTAGCCTTCCGTGAACAATGGTACCCTTTTCAGGTGAGAAACATTTCCGATTGAGCTATAAGTTCTAAATTCTAGCCCGAGAAAGATGTAAGTAAGTTTATCACCGGTAAAATAGTTGTGCTACAGGTCAAAAATACCAGCGTGATCTTGTTGATAAACACTGCATGAGCGCCATATTGACAAGCACTACACACTACACATCTTCCTTGAAATCGTGTGCAAGTTTACGCTTTCGCTGTTGGCAGTAGCGATATTGTTGATAATGATGATGTTGCAGCAGTAGGGCCTACAAAGAGCGCTGATTCCAAGTATATGATGTAGCTATGTGTATTCTCAGTCGGTTCCGGGCCGCCCATGGGACGCGACTTGTGAGTACGACTGTGAGGAACAGAATCTGCACAGCACTAGACCCAGCGAGTGTTTACAGTTTGTATACGACGTCTCATGCCGCGGTACCATCAGCTCCGGCAGGCCAGGCGAGTTAGGGGACGGCTATTATAGAACAACCAGCGTGCGACGGTTGATAAAAACCGCAGCAACAACTATTCAGTGATAAACAGAGCTGTCATTCTATCAGCGGCTAGCCGGAGCCCTTCGAGTATCGAAAGTTATGTTTCTGGAAAATAGACCAATAGGCATCAAACTTGCGACGCTACCTCCCGTCGACTACGCAATGGGAGACACGTGATGGGCGGGGATTGTTTGCACAAACGCTCGACATTGATTGGTCGTACGATAAAAGGTCAACGCTCCTTGCTTGCAATCTCACTTCTATTGGCTACCAGCTTTGATCAAAAGACGAGTTATTACTGAGTGCTGCAGCCAGAAAAAAGCTAGGGGGCGGGTATCTTGCGGTTGTTGGAATTTTGGCCCTGTCTGGAATTACAAAAGACGGAGAATGGTCAAGATGAGTGGGAATTGGGATTGCAGAGATGTTATGGAAAGACAACTAGCCACGTTCGGATGTTTGAAAACTGTCGGACGCTGCTGGAAAAATGAGAATTTGGTGAAACTCAGTTCTCACGCTGTGAAAATTGATCCTACCAACACTGGAGGGGAAATTACAGCGATGCCCATTGTAGCATTACGTAAGAATATAAAAGTACACACATTAAATATGAATTAGTATCGATAAAGACTTTTCAAGTAATAATAATGACAATATCAAAGCAAATATAATAGAATAATAATAAATTCATATCGGATTCAATTAATGAAAAAATAAAATAAATAGGCAGTGTTCTAAACAAATAAGCCTACATGCCAAGGGATCTCTGAGTAGATAAAGAAAGAACAGCACTTTGTTTTCTCAAGCATTTCGTAAGAGGCTAATAATATGAGATTTGTGCAATGGCTGGCAATCTCATCTTGTAAAATGCATTGCAACAACAACTACCGCTGCAAGATATTGTGCTTTGGCGTTGGCTTCTTCAAGTGAGCACAACTGCGTCGGTGGATCCATGATATATAAGGATCAACAATGGAGATATTGGTGATGATGATCTAGATGGGACTTACAAACATAGGCATACATACAAACATCAATTTCACTGGTTTGGTCATGTCCGCCGCATGCGAAAGACATCTTCTACTGACAACTGGCAGATGGCAAAATAACAGTTGGGCGACAGCAGCTAAGGTTCAAAGATGTGTGCAATAGCGACATGAGGGCACTGGACATAAATCCAACAACATGAGAGGATGAAGCTGCTTTTTAACACCAAGAGGTGAAGCTCTCTGCGGCGCCACCTCAGATTGGGTTAAAAGAAGCTCTCACGGCAAGCAGAAGAGAGGAGAAAACGTCGAAAGGAACACGTGGGGGGAAAAAAGCAACTGAGGGCTATTACTACAAACATAAATATCAGGTGCCGCAGGCGACCTATGTCTTTACTGACTGTGTGTGGTACACCACTCTGAGTGGAGACCTCCCAGTGCCAAAGACTGCTGTGCCTGTCTTCAGATTTGCTCCTTTCCTCAGACCTACGGGTCCTGAGAGTTCCTCTATAAATGCCTTTGTGCAGATGAGGAAGGACATCCCTCGAAACCTTCGGGTATATGAGGCTCTGTCCATTTTGGCTGGAATGACGTCTCGATAGTTCGGAGGTTTTATAGCGTATATGAGTACACTTGAGGGCAAGTCCGGGCACAATGGGCTGGCTAATCACCTGTTTGCCAAGTCACTTTGATTACATGTCCCGCCCATGGGCCTTGTGCACTTGGGTACCCTCTACACCTCGTTTCACGGGGTAGAAGAGGTTCCGATTATGAGATGAGATGAGATAAATATCAGAATCTTTATTCTTTCACAAGAAAAAAACAAACAAAAAAACATAGACTTGTCGCAATATGACACAGAGGCGGCCCTAAAGTATTTGGCACCTGGGGCTGATAAATACCCTTGACACCCCCTCCCTCCACCATAAAGAGAGCTTGCAAGAACATTTTCAACAGTAAGTACCATAATAATGTGTTCCTGGCTGTCACCCGGGGCGGTCCGCCCCCCCCCCCTTTGTACGCCACTGATATGAAATAATAAGCCAAACATACCATACATGACAATTTTTAGAACCGACCACAGTGTGGAAAACGTCTCCCGTAGTTCAATATGTTTATGTGTGTGTATTAATATTTTTAAACATCAAAGCTTCGAAATCATGTACGGCTCAATAATTTCTCTGGTGCCTACATATCTACATGATACTTGCTTACTTACTTACTCGTTTCTCTTCTACCCTGGGGTGTAGAGGTTTGCCAGAGAGAACGCCATACTATTCTATTGGCTGTCTTTCTCCTTGCCTGGTTCCAATCTAGTACTCGGTCCTATAGGGATACTCCAGCTTCAAATTTCTTCAGTACCAAAGACATCAACCCACTCACACACTTTTCATGTACAGTACTTTGCACAAAAAAATGGCAGTCATATTGCTCAGCTAAATATGCTGAAATCTAATTAAATATGCATGTTCTGCCCCAAATTTGCACTCCACTTAAGTGAGCAAACACTACCAAAAGTAAAAAAAATTAGCGTAGAGTACAGTCCCTTGATAATAGAGCAGACGACAATTTCTAATGCTAGTGGCAGAAAATGGATACAAAGACAAAGTGTATGTTAATTTCACAGCTTTGGAATGAAGGAAATCAAACATGTTCCAACATTTCTAAAACCTTGAACATTCCTGAGCAGACTGTCTACAGAGTTGTGAGTAAATTAAAAGCAGGTAATGGAATCGAGCGAAAAAAAGGTAGTGGGAGGCAAAGAATGTTGGACACAAAGGACCATCAGCGTCTCGCCCAAATCGTTCGGGCTGGGCCAATGAAAAGTATAGAAAACATACGGCAGCGCATGATCGAATGTTGGGTCTTATCCCAGGACAAAAGACTCTGTAACGCCTGTGTACCAGCGACCGAAACTGAAGAAAGAAGCTGAAAAATACTGGGACAGTCTGACTCACAATTACCTACAAACACTTGTGGGAAGTATGCCTCGCCGCATCCAGGCTTGCCTTGCTGGAGAAGGCAACATTATATTGTACTGAAACCACAGTTAATAGATAGGGGAGATACCAATCTTCCTCTGGATATACAGCTTTTATTAATATTTGCTTCTATGAGTGTGCTGTGTTGCGACAATATGACTGCCATTTTTTTTGCAAAGTACTGTACATGTCCCAAACTACACATTTTCAGTACGAAGTCCACTTTACATGTACATGTGTGAGTGAGTGAAACCAGGTTTTGTGAATGTGTGTGTGTTTTTTTTCCCTTATCGGTGTGTATGAAAGAAGTTTTTGATTTTTTTTCAATGTCCAATCAAATACAGTAATATAAAAACATAAAACAAATAAAACAAAAACAAGCTAGACCTATTATGGCGAAGTCTTTAACAGTTCACCCCCCTACGACAGTATATGCTATAGGGCTGTCTTTACCGTTACAGTTTCAGCTGAGCTGTGCTAGAGATAATCGGAAATACTCATAGCTCTGATTATAGCATCTTTTGTGCTAGAGATAATCGGAAACACTCATAGCTCTGATTATAGCATCTTTTGTGCTAGAGATAATCGGAAACACTCATAGCTCTGATTATAGCATCTTTTGTGCTAGAGATAATCGGAAATACTCATAGCTCTGATTATAGCATCTTTTGTGCTAGAGATAATCGGAAACACTCATAGCTCTGATTATTCCATCTTTTGTGCTAGAGATAAATGGAAATACTCATAGCTCTGATTATTGCATCTTTTGTGCTAGAGATAATCGGAAATACTCATAGCTCTGATTATAGCATCTTTTGTGCTAGAGATAATCGGAAATACTCATAGCTCTGATTATTCCATCTTTTGGTGCTAGAGATAATCGGAAATACTCATAGCTCTGATTATTGCATCTTTTGTGCTAGAGATAATCGGAAATACTCATAGCTCTGATTATAGCATCTTTTGTGCTAGAGATAATCGGAAATACTCATAGCTCTGATTATAGCATCTTTTGTGCTAGAGATAATCGGAAACACTCATAGCTCTGATTATTCCATCTTTTGTGCTAGAGATAAATGGAAATACTCATAGCTCTGATTATTGCATCTTTTGTGCTAGAGATAATCGGAAATACTCATAGCTATGATTATAGCATCTTTTGTGCTAGAGATAATTGGAAATACTCGTACCAAAGTTAAAAAAAGTACCAAAGTAAAATAAAGTACCAAAGTAAAATAAAGTACCAAAGTAAAATAAAGTACCAAAGTAAAATAAAGTACCAAAGTAAAATAAAGTACCAAAGAAGGCAAAGGCAGGCCCATAACAGATAGTCTACTGCCGTAGGGTTTTGAAGTTTTAGGGACGTCACTAAACCAGGTCCAACATTATGACGTCGGGGTGACCACTTCCCTTCCTCGCTGCCGTTGTCTTCCCTAACTCAAGAACAGGGTCGGGTTCCCAGTTACAGCTGGGTAAACTGAAGCATGACACCACCAGGTTTCGGTCCTGGAACTCGGTAATTTTGCCGCTCTAACTGCTCAGCCAATCGGACACTTAAAGTAATAAAATTAAACTAAAATTAACCACACAACAACAAAAAGAAAAAAAAACAAACAAAATTCCTAAGTCGATCGAACCTTTAAATTCTTGAAGGCAGAATGCAGGTGCTCATTGAGATAAATAAATCAGGTAAACATACCTTTATTGGATCAGATCCTGTCCCATCTCCGCATTGTCGGTTGAGGGTAACGAATGTTCAGCAAAACCTATTTCTTGCAATGATGGCACGCTCTGATAGAATATTTCTACTATTTCTTCTTCCCTCTGATCTATGTGGTAGTTTTTGCTTGTAATTGTTTCCTTCATAGGAGGTTCAAAATTATATAATGTTTAATTCAGTTCAGTAGTATTATCTGTGTTGTATATCTTTAATTGTTTTATAATCAATATTTTCCTCTCAAAGTTTTTTTTTCTCCAAGATAATCTTGATTTTTTTTGTTTCATGTTATGTGTCCATTTTTCTGTTCAGTCTGTTTCTATTCTTTCTGCGTATCTGGTCAGTTTATTTCGTCAAGTGTCTCTCTGTTTATCTATCCTGTTTGATTCTGATTATCTGACCAGGTTGTTGTTCTTTCTGTTTATCTGTCGAGTTTGTTTATATTTATCTGTCGAGTTTGCTTATATTTATCTGTCCAGTTTGTTTATATTTATCTTTCTAGTTTGTTTTGTGTTGTCCAGTTTGTTCTGTTTTTCTGTCCAGTTTGTTTCTGCTTTTATGTCCAGTTTGTTTCTAATTATCCAGTTTCTTTCTGTTAACTGTGCATTTTGTTTCTGTTTTTCTGTCAAGTATATTTCTAGTTATCTGTCCAGATTGCTTCTATTTATGTAACCAGCTTATTTCAGTGTGTCTGTCCAATGTTTTACATTCTTTGGTATTAGTTTTCATTTACACAAGTAATCAGAATCAGGTACCCATTTACAGCTGGGTAATGTGGTGCACGACGTTACATAGTTTCGAACCCGGTTACTTTGCCTCCAGAAGCAAGCTTTCTAACCACTCTGCCTCTCAACGCTAAAACATTTTGTATACAGAAATTTCCGATTGGCTGAGCTGTTAAAGCGCGTTCCTCTCTCGGCACAGTTACCGGGTGCCGATATTCAAACATGGTAGCGTCACGCTCCAGTTTACCCAACTGTAAATGGGTTCCTGACTCTGCACGTGAGTTAGGGATTGTATAGGCAGAGAGAAAGGGAAATGGTCACCCCACTACTGGACCTAGAATGGTGAAGTCTCTAACACTTCACTCTCTATAACAGTTTCCGCAATGGGACCACCTTTACCTTTACGTTAGATAGATAGATAGATAGATAGATAGATAGATAGATAGATAGATAGATAGATAGATAGATAGATAGATAGATAGATAGATAGATAGATAGATAGATAGATAGATAGATAGATAGATAGAACGAACGAACGAACGAACTTTATTTTCAAAGGGTTGAGAATTGGGCACGCAGGCCCGTCTGACATTCTGCCCTTCCTTTCTCTCATCTTTTATACTGATTTCATTTATTCTCACATACATTTTACCCATCAATTCAAGGAATTCAACGTTATAAAGGTAAAATAATAGCATACTCACATTCACAGTATCTAATTATAAACATGAAATAAAGTATGTTGAAAAATACAAACTAAGTATCACCATGAAACAAAATATGTTGAAAAACACTATCATCATCATTAAACCTACATTCGATATTATACCATTTGTTCGGAAAAATAATCACATTAGGGGGGCAGATAATCAGAACTCATAAAGTAATCGAAAAGTTTACGATTGTATGAATAGGGACTGAGGTTGTTATCTTTCAGATAATGTGGAAGATAGTTCCAGAGATGAGCAGCAGAGTAAGCTAAGCTTTTCTTGAATAAGTCAAGCCTAGGCTTGGGCACTTGTATTTTGTTAAGGCGTTGACTGCGTCTTTCACTGTATTTGAACATTGGCCACAGATATGTTGGAGCATTCTGTGACAGGATTTTGTGAACAAATTTAGCTTTGTTGAACAGAAAGCGCTTTCTTAGAGGCAGTATTTTGAGATCTTTATATAGATCTACACACTATGCTTGGCAGTTGTCAGAAACTAGACGCACTGCACGCTTTTGTAGTGAATGGAGTCTTTTTGTGTTGGACATAGAACAACCATCCCAGATTGTGGAGCAATAGTCCAGGTTTGTTTGTATGTGAGATATATAGAACAATTTACGTGCATCTTCATCTAGGAAATGTTTGATTTTAGCTAACTGGTAAACTTTCTGTGCCGTTTGCTTGGTCAGTGCATGAACATGTGAGTTTCAATTTAGATGCTGGTCAACGACTATTCCTAGAGTTTTATGTTCATTAACGTTTTCAATTGGTAAGGTACCAATATAGATCTGAAGTGTTGTTTTCTCTAAATTTTGTAATTTTTGTCTAGTTGATATTAACATGCACTTTGTTTTAATTATATTAATTAGCATGCGATTTCCGATGCTCCACCTAATCAGATTGTCTGTATCTTTTTGTAACGATAGTTCGAGTGTGTTGCAACTTGTATCACTCGTGTAGACAGTACAGTCATCAGTAAATAGGTCACAGGATGCGTGCTCGACGTGTAGTGGAAGGTCATTAATGTATATGGCAAAAAGTAGAGGCCCAAGAATAGAGCCCTGAGGAACGCCGGTATTTATTACGGATAGATAGATAGATAGATAGATAGATAGATAGATAGATAGATAGATAGATAGATAGATAGATAGATAGATAGATAGATAGATAGATAGATAGATAGATAGATAGATAGATAGATAGATAGATAGATAGATAGATAGATAGATAGATAGATAGATAGATAGATAGATAGATTAGACAGACTAGACAGACAGACAGACAGACAGACAGACAGACAGAACGAACGAACGAACTTTATTTTCAAAGGGTTGAGAATTGGGCACGCAGGCCCGTCTGACATTCTGCCCTTCCTTTCTCTCACCTTTCATACTGAATTCATTTATTCTCATATGCATTTTACATATCAAATTCAAGGAATTCAACGTTGTAAAGTAAAATAATAATATAGCACACTCATATTAACATTAATTACTTATAAGCATGACATAACATATGTTGAAAAGTACAAACATTATCAGAGAGGGAGACATAGATAGATAGATAGATAGATAGATAGATAGATAGATAGATAGATAGATAGATAGATAGATAGATAGATAGATAGATAGATAGATAGATAGATAGATAGATAGATAGATAGATAGATAGATAGATAAATAGACAGACAGAAGACAGACAGACAGACAGACAGACAGACAGACAGGTAGGTAGGTAGGTAGGTAGGTAGGTAGGTAGGTAGGTAGGTAGGTAGGTAGGTACGTAGGTAGGTAGGTAGGTAGGTAGGTAGGTAGATAGATAGATAGATAGATAGATAGATAGATAGATAGATAGATAGATAGATAGATAGATAGATAGATAGATAGATAGATAGATAGATAGATAGATAGATAGATAGATAGATAGATAGATAGATAGATAGATAGATAGATAGATAGATAGATAGATAGATAGATAGATAGAACGAACGAACTTTATTTTCAAAGGGTTGAGAATTGGGCACGCAGGCCCGTCTGACATTCTGCCCTTCCTTTCTCTCATCTTTTATAGATAGATAGATAGATAGATAGATAGATAGATAGATAGATAGATAGATAGATAGATAGATAGATAGATAGATAGATAGATAGATAGATAGATAGATAGATAGATAGATAGATAGATAGATAGATAGATAGATAGATAGATAGATAGATAGATAGATAGATAGATAGATAGATAGATAGATAGATAGATAGATAGATAGATAGATAGATAGATAGATAGAACGAACGAACGAACGAACGAACTTTATTTTCAAAGGGTTGAGAATTGGGCACGCAGGCCCGTCTGACATTCTGCCCTTCCTTTCTCTCATCTTTTATACTGATTTCATTTATTCTCACATACATTTTACCCATCAATTCAAGGAATTCAACGTTATAAAGGTAAAATAATAGCATACTCACATTCACAGTATCTAATTATAAACATGAAATAAAGTATGTTGAAAAATACAAACTAAGTATCACCATGAAACAAAATATGTTGAAAAAAACTATCATCATCATTAAACCTACATTCAATATTATACCATTTGTTCGGAAAAATAATCTACAGATAGATAGATAGATAGATAGATAGATAGATAGATAGATAGATAGATAGATAGATAGATAGATAGATAGATAGATAGATAGATAGATAGATAGATAGATAGATAGATAGATAGATAGATAGATAGATAGATAGATAGATAGATAGATAGATAGATAGATAGATAGATAGATAGATAGATAGATAGATAGATAGATAGATAGATAGATAGATAGATAGATAGATAGATAGATAGATAGATAGATAGATAGATAGATAGATAGATAGATAGATAGATAGATAGATAGATAGATAGATAGATAGATAGATAGATAGATAGATAGATAGATAGATAGATAGATAGATAGATAGATAGATAGATAGATAGATAGATAGATAGATAGATAGATAGATAGATAGATAGATAGATAGATAGATAGATAGATAGATAGATAGATAGATAGATAGATAGATAGATAGATAGATAGATAGATAGATAGATAGATAGATAGATAGATAGATAGATAGATAGATAGATAGATAGATAGATAGATAGATAGATAGATAGATAGATAGATAGATAGATAGATAGATAGATAGATAGAACGAACTTTATTTTCAAAGGGTTGAGAATTGGGCACGCAGGCCCGTCTGACATTCCGCCCTTCCTTTCTCTCACCTTTCATACTGAATTCATTTATTCCCATATGCATTTTACATATCAATGTCAAGGAATTCAACGTTGCAAAGTAAAATAAAATAGCACACTCATATTAACATTAACTACTTATAAACATGCCATAAAATATGTAGAAAAGTACAAACATCGTCATTAGAACCTACAATTGATATTATAAGAAAAGATAATCTGATTAGGGGGGCATGTAATCAAAACTAATAAAGTATTCGAAAAGTCTACGATTGTATGAATAGGGACTGAAAGAGAGCGAACGAACTTTATTTTCAAAGTGTTGAGAGAAAGGAACTAAGGCCCGTCTAAGAGAGAGAGAGAAAGAGAGAGAGAAAGCGAGAGAGAGAGCCAGCGAGAGAGCGAAGGAACTTTGTAGACAGACAGACAGACAGACAGACAGACAGACAGACAGACAGACAGACAGACAGACAGACAGACAGACAGACAGACAGACAGACAGACAGACAGACAGACAGACAGACAGACAGACAGACAGACAGACAGGCAGACAGACAGATACAGATAGATAGATAGATAGATAGATAGATAGATAGATAGATAGATAGATAGATAGATAGATAGATAGATAGATAGATAGATAGATAGATAGATAGATAGATAGATAGATAGATAGATAGATAGATAGATAGATAGATAGATAGATAGATAGATAGATAGAACGTGGTATTTCCAAAGTGACATGAATCCAAGAACTAAATACACTCGACAAAGCGATATATGAAGGAAAAGATTCAAGACTTAGCCCTCAAAAGCCAACTCCGATAAAATTCCTAAATACGCCACTGCGCACAAGATATCAATAGCTTGTTTACTGCACAACTTTAGAAGTTCGCGGGGGAAATTGTGATAGTTTGTCTGATCTCTCCCTACTAAGGTTGACTCTACGACAATCGTGCAATCAGAGCATTGTGGGCGTCAAACTAAACAAAAAGATCACGTGACCGCAGTCAGTCGTAAGCACAGCGTGACGTCACAATTACTTACTTGGACAGCGGACCATGACACTGGCGGAAAATTTAGAGAATATTCTATCGGCATTGTCGGCACCCGTTGAGGAAGTTGGGAGACGAAAACAAGTGAAACCGGGGCTTCTATTCAAGCAACAGAATAGCCGCTAATCGCTATACGTATTTTATTAGTGCTCTAAGACACACAACACCATAAAGAAGGCTTTAAAAATACTAAGATAAAGACTGTAAAATGCCATCGTGTTGGGGTAGAGGAAAATTACAAGGCAGATAAAGAAGTCAAGAAACGTAGATCTGATAAAAATCTAATAAATGTAGGGATTAGTAAATCAGAGATTAAAAGCTTAGTTAAAAAAAATAAAAACAGATGATTGGAAAGCAGAGTGGGATAAAAATCTGAAAGGAAGACATGCATATAAGATGTTCAAGGCTCCAACAAGAAAATGTCAGATATCTAGAGAATTGAAAATTCCCAGTAATAAGAAACTTCTCAGACTACAGCTGGGAAAAGGCTATTTCAGAAGAACCTTACTGTGCAGGATGTCTTCAAGACAATAGTATAGAACGTTTCTTGTTAAAATGTAAAAGGTATGAACAAATGAGAATACCAATATTAGATTATTTGCAGGCATCAAATTTACCTATAAATTTAGAAGAAATGTTAAGAATAGATAGATCTAGGGAACTGCATAATTTAGCATTTAACAAGAACAAAAGTTCTTTATAGTAATTGGGAAGGTGAAGGTCTGATGATGTTTGTACAATAAATAAGACTTATGACAAGTGAAAGCCAATCAAATATCTAACTGGAGACACCAGGCCTTTATACCCCTCCACCCGAATATTATTGTTGTTTGGTGTTTTTATTTTATCTCGGTTTTGTTTGTTTGGTGTTTTTATTTTATCTCGGTTTTGTTTGTTTGGTGTTTTTATTTTATCTCGGTTTTGTTTGTTTGGTGTTTTTTGGGTTTTTTTTAACATCCAAGGAAAATTGGTTATTTTGATTTGCCATATTTACAATGATTTGACAGATGTGATGCCACTTTCCCGTATCGGTAGTCATTCATCTTATTTGGAAATGAAAACACTATATAACCTAATTATAACCCATAAGAGGTTCGACGGGATATTTTTCATCATTAAAATAACAAAATAAAAATGTCACCAATTCCCTTTGCATTCCTTACGGTTCATGGATCCACCACTGTAGTTGGTTCCCTTACGGTTCATGGATCCGCCACTGTTGTTGGTTCCCTTACGGTTCATGGATCCACCACTGTAGTTGGTTCCCTTACGGTTCATGGATCCGCCACTGTAGCTGGTTCCCTTACGGTTCATGGATCCGCCACTGTAGCTGGTTCCCTTACGGTTCATGGATCCGCCACTGTAGCTGGTTCCCTTACGGTTCATGGATCCGCCACTGTAGCTGGTTCCCTTACGGTTCATGGATCCACCACTGTAGTTGGTTCCCTTACGGTTCATGGATCCACCACTGTAGTTGGTTCCCTTACGGTTCATGGATCCACCACTGTAGTTGGTTCCCTTACGGTTCATGGATCCACCACTGTAGTTGGTTCCCTTACGGTTCATGGATCCGCCACTGTAGCTAGTTCCCTTACGGTTCATGGATCCGCCACTGTAGCTGGTTCCCTTACGGTTCATGGATCCACCATTGTAGCTGGTTCCCTTACGGTTCATGGATCCACTACTGTAGTTGGTTCCCTTACGGTTCATGGATCCACCACTGTAGTTGGTTCCCTTACGGTTCATGGATCCGCCACTGTAGCTGGTTCCCTTACGGTTCATGGATCCGCTACTGTAGCTGGTTCCCTTACGGTTCATGGATCCACTATTGTAATTGGTCCCTTACGGTTCATGGATCCACCACTGTAATTGGTCCCTTACGGTTCATGGATCCACCACTGTAATTTGTCCCTTACGGTTCATGGATCCACCACTGTAGTTGGTCCCTTACGGTTCATGGATCCACCACTGTAGTTGGTCCCTTACGGTTCATAGATCCACCACTGTAGTTGGTCCCTTACGGTTCATGGATCCATCACTGTAATTGGTCCCTTACGGTTCATGGATCCACCACTGTAATTGGTTCCCTTACGGTTCATGGATCCACCACTGTAATTGGTCCCTTACAGTTCATGGATCCACCACTGTAATTGGTCCCTTACTGTTCATGGATCCACCACTGTAGATGGTCCCTTACGGTTCATGGATCCACCACTGCAGTTGGTCTCTTACGGTTCATGGATCCACCACTGTAGTTGGTCCCTTACGGTTCATGGATCCACCACTGTAGTTGGTCCCTTACGGTTCATGGATCCACCACTGTAGCTGGTTCCCTTACGGTTCATGGATCCACCACTGTAGTTGGTCCCTTACGGTTCATGGATCCACCAATGTAGTTGGTTCCCTTACGGTTCATGGATCCCCCACTGTAATTGGTCCCTTACGGTTCATGGATCCACCACTGTAATTGGTCCCTTACGGTTCATCTATCCACCACTAATTGGTCCCTTACGGTTCATGGATCCACCACTGTAATTGGTCTCTTACGGTTCATGGATCCACCACTGTAATTGGTCCCTTACGGTTCATGGATCGACCACTGTAATTGGTCCCTTAAGGTTCATGGATCCACCACTGTAACTGGTCCCTTACGGTTCATGGATCCACCACTGTAATTGGTCCCTTACGGTTCATGGATCCACCAATGTACTTGGTCCCTTACGGTTCATGGATCCACCACTGTAATTGGTCCCTTACGGTTCATGGATCCACCACTGTAATTGGTCCCTTACGGTTCATGAACCCACCACTGTACTTGTTCCCTTACGGTTCATGAATCTACCACTGTAGTTGGCCCCTTACGGTTCATGGATCAACCACTGTAATTGGTCCCTTACGGTTCATGGATCCACCACTGTAATTGGTCCCTTACGGTTCATGGATCCACCACTGTAGTTGGTCCCTTACCGTTCATGGATCCACCACTGTAATTGGCTTCCTACGGTTCATGGATCCACCACTGTAGTTGGTCCCTTACGGTTTATGGATTTACCATTGTAATTGGTCCCTTACGGTTTATGGATTCACCACTATAGTTGGTCCCTTACGGTTCATGGGTCCACCACTGTAATTAGTCCCTTACGGTTTATGGATTCACCACTGTAATTGTACCTGTACGGTGTATGGATTCACCACTGTAATTGGTCCCTAACGGTTTATGGATTCACCACTGTAGTTGGTCCCTTACGGTTTATGGATTCACCACTGTAATTAGTCCCTTACGGTTTATGGATTCACCACTGTAATTGCACCTTACGGTTTATGGATTCACCACTGTAGTTGGTCCCTTACGGTTTATGGATTCACCACTGTAGTTGGCCCCTTACGGTTTATGGATTCACCACTGTAGTTGGTCCCTTACGGTTTATGGATTCCCCACTGTAATTGGTCCCTTACGGTGTATGGATTCACCACTGTAATTGGTCCCTTTCGGTTTATTTATTCACCACTGTTATTGGTCCTGTACGGTGTATGGATTCACCACTGTAATTGGTCCCTTACGGTTTATGGATTCACCACTGTAATTGGTCCCTTACGGTTTATGGATTCACCACTGTAATTGGTCCATTAAGGTTTATGGATTCATCACTGTAATTGGTCCCTTACGGTTTATGGATTCACCACTGTAATTCGTCCCTTACGGTTTATGGATTCACCACTGTAATTGGTCCCTTACTGTTTATGGATCCACCACTGTAGTTGGTCCCTTACGGTTTATGGATTCGCCACTGTAATTGGTCCTGTACGGTGTATGGATTCACCACTGTAATTGGTCCCTTACGGTTCATGGATCCACCACTGTAGTTGGTCTCTTACGGTTCATGGATCCACCACTGTAGTTGGTCCCTTACGGTTTATGGATTCACCACTGTAATTGGTCCTGTACTGTGTATGGATTCACCACTGTAATTGGTCCCTTACGGTTCATGGATCCACCACTGCAGTTGGTCCCTTACGGTTCATGGATCCACCACTGTAGTTGGTCCCTTACGGTTTATGGATTCGCCACTGTAATTGGTCCTGTACGGTGTATGGATTCACCACTGTAATTGGTCCCTTACGGTTCATGGATCCACCACTGTAATTGGTCCCTTACGGTTCATGGATCCACCACTGTAATTGGTCCCTTACGGTTCATGGATCCACCACTGTAGTTGATTCCCTTATTGTTCATGGATCCACCACTGTAGTTGGTTCCCTTACGATTCATGGATCTACCACTGTAGTTGGTTCCCTTACGGTTCATGGATCCACCACTGTAGTTGGTTCCCTTACGGTTCATGGATCTACCACTGTAGTTGATTCCCTTACGGTTCATGGATCCACCACTGTAGTTGATTCCCTTACGGTTCATGGATCCACCACTGTAGTTAGTTCCCTTACGGTTCATGGATCCACCACTGTAGTTGATTCCCTTAGGGTTCATGGATCCACCACTGTAGTTGGTTCCCTTACGGTTCATGGATCCACCACTGTAGTTGATTCCCTTACGGTTCATGGATCCACCACTGTAGTTGATTCCCTTATTGTTCATGGATCCACCACTGTAGTTGGTTCCCTTACGGTTCATGGATCCACCACTGTATTTGGTTCCCTTACGGTTCATGGATCCAACACTGTATTTGGTTCCCTTACGGTTCATGGATCCACCACTGTATTTGGTTCCCTTACGGTTCATGGATCCACCACTGTAGTTGATTCCCTTACGGTTCATGGATCCCCCACTGCAGTTGGTTCCCTTACGGTTCATTGATCCACCACAGTAGTTGGTTCCCTTACGGTTCATGGATCCACCACTGTAGTTGATTCCCTTACGGTTCATGGATTCCCCACTGTAGTTGGTTCCCTTACGGTTCATGGATCCCCCACTGTAGTTGGTTCCCTTACGGTTCATGGATCCACCACTGTAGTTGATTCCCTTACGGTTCATGGATCCCCCACTGTAGTTGATTCCCTTACGGTTCATGGATCCACCACTGTAGTTGGTTCCCTTACGGTTCATGGATCCCCCACTGTAGTTGATTCCCTTACGGTTCATGGATCCCCCACTGTAGTTGGTTCCCTTACGGTTCATGGATCCACCACTGTAGTTGATTCCCTTACGGTTCATGGATCCACCACTGTAGTTGGTTCCCTTACGATTCATGGATCCACCACTGTAGTTGGTTCCCTTACGGTTCATGGATCCACCACTGTAGTTGGTCACGCATTGGCAGGAAGCCAGCACCAAGCAGTCAGATTCTCCTGCAGCTGTGGTTTCCGTAGCAATATGTTGTACATGGTGAGGTTGCCAGCCTCATTCACAGCCTCATATTTTCGCCTTGCACGACATGCATGAGGAAGCAGTAGTTCTAGTCTTGCGTTGTCTATTCAGACAAGGAGCATAGGCGTTCAACAAACACATGTCTATTCCTCCTGTCACGTGCCTTCAGCTCATGTTCTTTCAAGGTCTCCCTCGTTATTTTCACTTCAGTCTCTAGTTCTCTTTTCCATGTGTTTTTTTGGTTTACTTCTGCCTTTCCTTCCCTGTGGATTCCAGAACAAGGACTGCCTTGTAATGCCATCAACAGATTTCCTCAATGTGTGTCCTATCCATCGTCAGCGTCTTCTTCTCATCTCCTGTTCCACTGGCACTTATCTGGTTCTTGTCATCAGTTCCTTATTAGTCACTTTGTCATACAATATCAATCATTCTATTCCACGGAAGCACCCGTTTATGAAAGTCTGTAGCTTTTTGGTTGTTGTTTTGGTTGTTTTGGTTGTTTTGGTTGTTTTGGTTGTTTTGGTTGTTTTGGTTGTTTTGGTTGTTTTGGTTGTTTTGGTTGTTTTGGTTGTTTTTGTTGTTTTGGTTGTTTTGGTTATTTTGGTTGTTTTGGTTGTTTTTCACGTTTCATAACCATACAAAAAGGACTGACTTGACATTTGAAGTGAAGATTGTTATTTTGATGTTGGACTTTGGTTTCTCTTGATCTTCACATGTGTCCAAATAAGCTCCTCTTGCCTAGTGTATTTCTGTTTTGATATCATTGGCTGTCCCTCCAACATTGCCTATGTTCCTGTCAAGACATGTGTACGAAAAGTATGAGCCAGTATTTATATTGCATTGTCAGTGTTCTCTGTTATCTCCCTTACTTTAAATTTTCTTTATTTCTGTTTGACTCTTTCTCTCAAGCTTCAAGTTTCTCATGCCTTTGTTTTCTATTTTTATTCCGCCCCTTTTTGCCGTCCTTTTTTGGACGTCATATTTCGTTCTGACGTACACCCGGAGAGAGATAGAGACGAGAGAGAGAGAGAGAGATGAGAGCGAGAGATGAGAGAGAGATGATAGATAGATGAGAGAGATCAGAGAGAGATATAGAGAGATGAGAACGTGCGAGAGATAGAGAGATGAGAGAGAGATAGAGAGACGAGAGAAAGATAGAGATAGAGGGCAGAGAGATGAGAGAGACGATAGAGACAAGAGAGATATAGATAGATAGAGAGACGAGAGAGAGATGAGAGAGTTAGACATGAGAGAGATTGAGAGATGAGAGAGAGATGATAGAAAGATGAGAGAGGGAGATGAGAGAGAGAGGATAGAGAGAAAGATAGAGATATATGAGAGAGAGAGAGAGAGAGAGAGAGAGAGAGAGAGAGAGAGAAAGATGGGGCTGACTGAAAGCTGTAAAAGTGTGAGTGAAAACGAAGAAATGTCACGGATTGCCTCCCCTGCTTTGCAGTAGTGGTCCAACAATGGCCAAAACTCAAGGGTATCTAATATGGGCCTTCTAAGGTGTCTACTTTCGCACAAGATTACTCTTGGCAGAGTGGTAGATAGAAGGGTAATGACGCTTCTGTCCCTAGGGAGTTTTCATAAGATATTTCTGAAGTCAAGAACAATGCTGCATTGGCAGGGCAATTGTTAACTTTAAATCGGTCTGCCGCCTTTTATGAAGAATTAAACAATTATTAATTTCATCTCGTCAAGCCCCCACCCTGATTTACTCAGTGTAATTCTTATTATTAAGGTATAGTTATGTTTAGAGTGTATTGAGTAAATTGACTGAGACAAACATGCTGTACATTTAAAATGATTAAATCGAAGTTAAATTTGTATAATTACAAATAACTAATTTAATAATCCTTTAGGTTTAAAAAAGTTTAAAAACATTTGAATAATGATTTTAACAGAAAATTGTCATCCATGTTGTGATGGGATGAAAGTTTATACAGGAGTTCACGTGGCAGCTTATAGGTTACACTTATTTGCCAATGGTAAGTTCTGCTCCCGCTGATGGTTTGGTTCTGTGCAGATAGGTTACTGATAACGCTCGTCGCTGGTCAAGGATGTAGGGCGTAGCACGTTCCCAGAAGTGTCAGGGAGTGTCTACAAAGTTGGTACCTTGTCTTAAAGCTCAGGCCACTGTTCCCTTCTTGTTCCAGAGATAGTATTCTGAACTGGTACCATCAAGAACTATGGTAAAAGAAAAGAAACGAAACGTTCTCCTGAGTATTGCGTTTCCCGACATATACTTAAGTGTCCCCTTCTCTCTATTCCACCATCCCATCTACCTCAGAATTTACTCTCGATGAGAATTAAACTTAATCCCTTGAGAGAAAACTTCCTTTACATTAAAACTGAATAGCTTTATCTTTATTTTACATTTAAATGAAAAGGTTAATAGTACAGATAGAACATGTTTACATTTACATCTCCGCTGATTGAAAAGTGTTCACAATATAAATTGAATATGTTTTCATTTCTGGTAAGCTTTTGCGGCTGATATAAAGAAGCGATATCAATTTGCCAAAAGTCAGGATAGACCAGAAATTCAACACCATTTCAACAATATATAAGGAAAGCAGCAAATCATGCTTGGGACTCCAGGAAAGGAAGAAGCAAGACTGGATAACACCAGAAACATTAAACACCATAACGATGAGAAAGGAAATGAAAAGAAAGAAAACAGAAGCGAAGTCCCCCAGGTTAAAGCAACTATATAGCGAACAGTACAGTCAGCTGGACAAGGAAGTTAAACGCCAAACCCGAGCCAACAAAAGGAATTTCCTAGACGATCTTGCAAAACAGGCAGAAGAGGCAGCACTGAGAAATGAACAAAGCACAGTATGCAAAATAACTAAAATCATCAGCGGAAAACGAGGAGCAAACAATATTACATTAGTAAGAGATAAGCAAGGAAATCTCATCACGACAGCAGAGGGACAGGAAACAAGATGGGCAGAGCATTTCAGAGAAACTCTGAACAAGGAACCACCAGAGACACAATTGAATGTTCCTGAGGCTGAAAATGATCTAGATGTTAATACGAACATTCCACGAAAAGAAGAAATCATCACAGCAATCAAAGGGTCTAAGAATGGAAAAGCTCCTGGCCATGATAACTTAAATGCAGAGCTATTTAAGACAGACCCTGAGCTAGCAGCAGAACTATCAGAACCACTATTTGCACAAGTCTGGAAAACAGGGACAACACCAACGGAGTGGAGAAAAGGAATAATTGTCAAATTGCCAAAGAAGGGAGATCTTGCAGACTGCAATAATTGGAGAGGAATAACTCTTCTTTCCGTTCTCAGCAAAATATTAAGCAGGATAATTATACAGAGAATCTCAAAAGCTGTAGACCACAAACTGAGGAAAGAACAAGCAGGATTTAGAAAGAGCAGAAGATGTGTAGATCATATATTTACCCTCAGGAACATTATAGAGCATTGCTCAGAATGGCAAAGACAGCTGTACATTAATTTCGTTGCTTTTGAAAAGGCGTTTGACAGTATACATAGGGACAGTTTATGGAAATACTGAGGGCTTATGGAATTCCAAGCTGCATAGTGTCAATCATTAAAAGCCTATATGCCAACTTTGCGTGTAGCGTTGGAAAGAGTAACCTAACCTTTGAGGTGAAGACAGGAGTACGACAGGGATGCCCCTTATCAACCACTCTATTTTTAGCAGTCATAGACTGGGTGATGCGCCAGACAACAGAGGGCAGCCCAAGAGAAATAAGATGGACTACATTTTCTACATTGGAAGATCTGGAATATGCAGATGACATTGCACTACTAGCACATTCACATCACCACATACAGGACAAAAAACGGATAGACTTAATAAGTATAGCCAGCAGGTGGGCTTGAACATCAATCTAAAGAAGACAGAGGTCATGACGCTCCATGTGAGAAACCCTTAGCCAATATCAGTAAGGAATCAGCAACTGGAATAGAGACACCTTTACATACCTAGGATACGTAGTAACACCATACGGCGGAGCAAGCAAAGACATCAACAACAGAATGAACAAAGCAAGAACAGCCTTTTTTAGTCTAAACAACATCTGGAAGTCCTCTCAGTACAGCACAAGCACAAAATTAAGATTATATCAGAGCTGTGTGCTTTCTGTGCTTCTCTATGGTGCGGAATGCTGGAGAGTTACAGAGAAGAAAATGTCGAAATTGTCCTCTTTTCACACAACATGCCTGAGAAAAATTCTCCGAATCTTTTGGCCGAATACCATCACCAACTGGGAGCCACGCTGGTGTAATGGCTACAACGTTGTACTGGCGACCAGGTATTCATGGTTCAAACCTGGCCGTCGGCGTTTGAAGAAATGTTTACGACCGGAAATTTGACTGAATAACCTGAACGGCTCCTGCACATAAATCCCGTGTGGATGGGAAGGAGCGAAGCTCCTGACCGGGTTGGAAGGAAAGTCCACTGACCCCCCAGCCTCGCAATGACATGTCATTGGGCCGAAAGAGAAGGATGGCCACCGACCAAGCAAAGTGGAATCAATTTGTTGTTGCCCTACAAGACGCCACCAGGTGTGATGGCCACTGCCTGCTTTGACGGTCGGCGGCTAAGGATCAAAGAAAGAATGTTTTCATTTATATCTACACTTGTTGAACAGTTTGAAACTTTAATTAATTTTAAAGTGAATATGTTTACATAGAAATTTACACTTGTTTGAAAATGTAAATATTATACTTAGAATGCACATCATTTCTTTCAACTTTCCCTCCCCGCTCCATATAGAACTTGGGACTACTTAGGCTTTTAGTTCTCTTTAGGAAACTAGCGGTAAAGCAGTCATCAGCATTTGCAGTGGTGGTTCATGAAATCATCATTCTATACGCTGAGGTCGCCAGCCTCAAAAGACTTGGACATCCACTATCGATTTCACATATTAAAATTCACATCGCAATTTATAAATATTAGGTCACATGTTAGTAATTAAAAATATAAAATATAAAATGCACAACTTACGCCAATCCTGGATCACAGACTTTTTGCTCAGATGAATAAAGGCACTAGAATTTGCCTCTTACACGTGTTCTTGGGGGTCGTTATTTTAATAATAGATTTCCTCTATGACTCCGTGTTTCAGTTTCCTCAGATTTCCGGTTTCCTTATTAAGATGGTTCCCTGGGCTCTTTAAGTCCTTCAAGATGTTCCAACAAAAGTCCGGTCTGTTACAATGGAAGTCTGATTATAACTCTGGCCCACAGAGACGCACATCCACACAAAGCTGTTTGGGAGTCTTGAAGAACTTTCAACCACAGCAACATACATCCAGAGAACCGGACTTCTTGTGTAGACATTTCTAAACAACAGCGAACGAGAAGAAGAAGAAGAAGACTCTGGCAAGGTCTGGCTGTAGTCTTTGGCGAGCGATTTCTCACAGTAAACTAGACTTGCAAAAATTGTCAGATTATATTGCAAGTCTGCCCACGCATTTTCTTGTTACGAAGCTAAGCAATAGCGCCAATTGTTTTCAAACATGCGTTTACTGTGGGGGTAATTTAAAATATTTCAGACATGGAAAAATGATGTTTATGATGCAGAAGTCACCTCCCACATATAAGGTAATAAAACATCCGATTTCCTGGCAGGAAAACTCACCAACACATTTGTAAACTCATACGACAATGTGTTGCAGATGTAACAACTTATTACATTCATATAAAGTAATGTGAAAGTCGGACAGGAAACGATTATGTCATTTATGTCTGTCCATAACGTGTCTCACAGACGAGTAATCTTGTTATATGTCGCTTGATCACACACAACCCGTCTCCTTACCACGTTGGCAACAGACGCAACCTTGCCTTATCAGCGCTTAAACAATACGCTAGGACGATTTTAGTGTTAATCAGTCGCAGTCGTGGTTTGGTACACGAGAATTTACCAACATGACTGCCGTTTCAATATTGCATCACCTGTCTACTATCTCAGCAGAGATGGGTAGGTAAACAGACAAGACGAATTATTACTAAAAGGACTGTAAGAATGAAAGTACAAAATATCTGCTACATAGCAGAGAAAAAAAATTAGTGCTGACCATGGAAAAGCACGCAATTAGCCAGTACAACAATTTAAGATGAGTACTGCCCGAGGGAAAGAGAAATCGAGAAGGGGTCGCCCCAAATCCATCTCGTGACAAGAAACATTCAGTTTGTTTTTCTTTTGACAGTTTTTTGTACGCGGAAACTTAAAAATGGCTCAATAACTAGACCACAAGTTTTTTTATATTTGAACATTCGCCTTAATATAACCGACGGACATTTTATCTATATTGAACTGAGCAAATTCAAATTTAAAAAAAAAAACAGCGCGAGAGGAAGCAGTGGCGTAACTACCTTTGAAGTGTATAAAGGCGATGGTCCCTTCTGACCATTACTTTCCCGGGCCAACTGTGTGCTGGGGGCCGAGCCCGGTCCAGCCGTGCGGTAGTTACGACACCGAGGGGCAGATACTGTGATACTGCGAGACAGAGAGTGTAAAAGACTGAATGAGATGTAAGACTCAATCAAAACTAGAAGCAAGAGATGGAACAGAAATCAAAACGATAAAACAATACTTTCCTTCAGCCAACCGGAACTTTCCATAACTGTAGTTTGAGCGCTGGCCTCTCGCGGAAACGGTACCAGGTTCGAAACATGATGACCACCTTTCTGTGGTGATATAAATATACCTTTCAGAGATATAAATAAAAGAATGATGCTTCGATTTAACGGCACCTCATAGAATGTTAAAGACAAGCTTTCACAACAACTGAGGTCATCTAAGCTGTCATGAACTTTTAGTATTCTCCCTCCCCATCTATGAAGTAATTTTTGACTCTTGATTTTTGAGCCACCAGCCGAAGGTGATTCAGCAACTATTAATTGTATAGGTCTATATGGTTCTGTATTTAACACAATACGGGTCATACGGGGCCAGACTTGCTACTCACTCAATAGTAATTAATCCAACTATAGCTTTAAAGTTACATATCAACAGGTTTAATAATCACTTATGAGTTTAACAAGATTTAAAATGAATAATGTTTCTTATTCAAAAGAAAAGATATTGATCGTTATCGGATGATTTAAACCAGTGTTTCTCAACCCTGATAGTAGCAACGCCCCCTTTTGACAACTAATATTTAAAAAAGCCCCCCCCCCCACCCTTTTAGCACCATCTTGCTCTTTATCGTGTATTCACAAACACACACACACACACACACACACACACACACACACACACACACACACACACACACACACACACACACATATTCCACCATACTTTTAAAAAAGTAATGCAGTTAATGAGTGATCTTTTCTTATAATATAAAGAAAAAAGAGACAGCACATTTATAAACGCATAATAATAATAGCCCCCCCCCCCTCTCCAGTCATAACTGACTATGGGAATGCGCCCCTGAGGTGACAGCCCTCAGCTGCTTATTTTCCTGGTGGTCCTTTCGACGTTTTCTCCTCTCTTCTGCTTGTTGTGTCAGCTTCTTTTCGCACAATCTGCGGTGGCGCCGTAAATAGCATCGCCACTTGGTGCGATCGGCAGCTTCATCCTCACGCGTTGCTGGATTTATGTCCAGTGCCCTGATATCTCTCTTGCACACATCTTTGAACCTCAGCTGCGGTCGCCCAACTGTATAAAAGCATAGTTATATTAAATATGTGTTTAAGTACGGAATTATATACAACACAAGTTCATTATACTTGAATTACAAATTGGCGGAGCAAATGATATAAAATTAGTTCTTACATCTCAATAACTATCATAATCATATCATTTTAATAGCGCTTAAATGACTGCATATATATCTTCAAATATGAATATTAAAGCCTCTTCTTATGTAACCACCTTAAACATGAAAAAAAATAAAAAAATAATTAGTTGATAATAATGATATAATTATTTAAAAATTCACGTACTAATGAAGCTTAATGAGACCCTTGCGCTTGGTGTGACTCAGCCAGTTTTGTACTATTTGGTTCTAAGTCTGTTAAAATCCTCTGTTACAAATCTGCAGTCGGTTTCGTTGCTTTTGTAGTAGCAACACTACTGCACTGAACCCCTTCTCCACCAAATACGACGTTAGGAATACTGTAATTAGCAATTTATTTTCACACCAAAGAACGGGATACGCAAGCCTCTGCTGGATCCAACATTTTTCGTAATGTGTGTGACTGAATCGTGCTTTTGCCTCGAAGTCATTTTGTAGCTCAATTCATTCTTCTTGTAAATGTTGACTAACTTTTTCCACGTCTGATTCAACCGGAGTAATCACCCAATCCGGTATTATTAGTTCTTGCAAGTCTTTAAATCTTATGCTCATATCATTTTTAATAGCGTCCAAATGACTGCAATAAACCTCTAAATCTGAATCTTTAAGCCTGTCCCCAACTAACTGCAGTAAACATGGAAAATGAGAAAGTTCTCGGCGATTAAGATTATTTTTATATAATGTCAATTTGTTGATGAACCCCATGATAATTCCTTTCACTTTAATCAGACTGATCTCATTTCCTTGTAGCTTAAGAAGAACCTCATTTAACTTTTCAAACATATCTGAAAGATAGGCCACATCCTTTCGCAATACATCTCCTTCGATGCTAAATTCTTCTTTGATTGAATCCAAAAACTCTACTGTCTCCTGACGATGGTAACATCCCAGATACTAAAATTTTGCGTTTGGAATCCTTGAAACACTCCATGGGACGCAGGGCAAATAAAAACTGTCGTGTTACAAGCTATGCGAAGGGGAATATCTTTTGTAATTATTTCATATTGATTCTTGTAAAAATGTACACAACGCCCCCCTGATTGGAAGTAACAACCCCCAATCGTTGCGACCCATCAGAACACCCCTAGACATCTTGAAAACGCCCCCCAGGGGGCGGTACCGCCCCCGTTGAGAAACACTGATTTAAATTGTCGTGGACTTACAGAAAAGTTTTTAAATGTCCCATGGTTGATGTGTTATGGTACTTAACTTCCAGTAAGGGGTCGGCTGGTTGGCGTCTGCTTCAGCCGCTAATGGTTCCCACAAATGCTTCGGACTGCACTGCTCTTCAATAGTCAAATAGTGTAGCAACAGTACGTCTCTTGCACAAGGCCAAGGTAACTGCTTAGCTTGTCCAGTCAAGAGTCTTCAAGACCCATCGGATGCTGGTGGCTAGCGTCTACTGCTGGCAACTTGTACCACAAACTTGTACTACAAACTAAGAGGAAAGCAAATGCCTCTTTTGAATATTGGGTCCCTGATATGAGAATATAGCGCCCGTAGCTTCCATCCACCACTTCCATCTTCCTTAGAGTATTTTAACCTTCCTGAGAGTTAAGATGAATCCTAGTGGGTCGGATGAAAGTGTTTTTGCAGAGCAGAAGATAACATTTGCTATATATATATATATATATATATATATATATATATATTAGGATTATATCAGAGCTGTGTGCTTTCTGTGCTTCTCTATGGCGCGGAGAGCTGGAGAGTTACAGAGAAGGAAATGTCGAAATTGTCCTCTTTTCACACAACATGCGTAAGAAAAATTCTCCGAATCTTTTGGCCGAATACCATCACCAACCAAGATCTGCTTACTCGGAGCAAGCAAGAGGACATGCACACCATCATAGCTGGCAGACGCTGGTGCTGGGTTGGCCATGTCCTCAGAAGAGACCCCGATGCCATCACAAGAACAGCTATGCTATGGACCCCTGAAGGAAAACGAAAGAGAGGCCGACCAAAAACAACTTGGCGGAGGACTGTGGAGGCTGAGATGCAAAGAATGAACCAGAGTTGGGGCACTGTAGGAAGGATGGCCGCCGACCGAGCAAAGTGGAATCAATTTGTTGTTGCCCTACAAGACGCCACCAGGCGTAATGGCCACTGACTGCTTTGACGGTCGGCGGCTAAGGATCAAAGAATATATATATATATATATATATATATATATATATATATATATATATATATATATATATATATATTATATATATATATATATATATATATATATATATATATAAATATATATATATATATATATATATATATATATATATTATATATATATATATATATATATATATATATATATATATATATATATATATATATATATATATATATATATATATATATATATATATATATATATATATATATATATATATATATATATATACATGTGTGTGTGTGTGTGAATTTTACTGAACTGCTTGCATAATAACTGGATACACCATGATATCATCATTCACTTCTTGCTCTGTATAGAGTTTGGGGCCACTTCTGCTGTTGGTTCCTTATGAGGAAACCCAAACAAAGGAGTCACCATCTTTTGCAGTGGTGGTTCATGTGTCAAGTTATTTAGTGATGGGATTACCAGCCACTGTACATCCACAAGCATTTTCTACATGTCAAAAATGCAAAATATGAAATGATAAAATACGTACTACAACTTACCACGAGTTTTTCAAGCGAAATACACACAGGCTTGTTGTACTGGTACCATCAGAATATTGTCGGGCAACTGACCAAGGTAAGTTAGGTGTCTAACTTATAGCACTTGAACTAGAATCCTAGAACTTAACGCACAACATGATTTCTCCGGGGCTACTCTTTTAATCATAGAATTCACGTCCGCTCCTCTGGCCTGTTCTATATTTGGGTCCTGATATTCTGTGTTCCCGGCTGTCTATAATTTCTCCTTGAAGAAATTTGAAGTAAGTGAAGTAGGCTTACAAGGCGCTATGTTATGAAGAATATTTTCGCTTATACACCCATATTGCTTCGTGGACGAGAAATGCAATCAAGAGTAGCCTATCTTAGCATCTCAAATGCCAAAGCAATAATCATCAAGGCGGTTGATACGGGCAGGGATTTTCCTCCATAACACTCGTGAAGAATATTCTACATGACAACATAAGATGTTGTTTTCAAACTCCATACCATATGCGGTCTTGATACTTCCTTGGGAATGTATAATGTTTACAACTCACTACTTCATAGATCTATTACTGATAATCTTCTCCAACATTGTCATCGACAGTGTTTTAATCTTAACCAAGATTGTCATCGATCATGCTTTTGGGCACTGCATATTTGCTAGCTGCCGCATTATCGAGAAATAACGTCTGTCTATCCATATTTGGGATACTGTGAACAACATAGTTTCTTGTATTTTCTCAGACAAGAAGTATGGATTAACAATAAGACTGTCGCTCGGTGGAGACTTTTACTCCGTCTGGAGCGGCGATAGACGAGAAGTTCATGTGGCAACTTCGCTTAGCACAACCAAAGTCAATGTTCTAACAAAATTAGATCACGCGTTCAAGTAAAATTAAAGAAGTGACAATCTAGAACAAGATGTGACTGACAAGAAAACCTTGAACTATGAAAACGTAAACAATGAATACAAGAAGAATTAGCACGCAAGAAGAGTGGTAGATAATAATGTCGGAGTGGAGTGAAGACCAGAAAAAGAACGAACACATTTCGTGACAGTGTGTCACATCCATCGCTAGCGTCTTCTTCTCATCTCTTGTTCCACTGGCGATTGTCATGGGTATTTTTTGTCTCTGGATCGCATCAAGAACCTCCTTCCTGCTTCTGCCTTGAATGACTGCATTATTTTCTTTAGTTGGCTTGTTCATTAATTATTTTTTTGTTGGTTTAAAATTTCTCAAGGATGGGGTAGCCGACTCGATGCCCAGTCGTCCTTAGTTGCTTTTTACGACATACCTTGTACATGACGTGTTACAGCGATGCTGTTCTTTACTCCTTTTTCGTGCGCCGGTAACACATGGGCATCTATCACTAAAAATAGAACAAATGAACATGTGTCCATGTGGGGACTTGCAAACAGTAGGACACGTCCCCCCAAGAATGTTGGCTCCACGAGAGGAACCAATTGACAACAAAGCCAGCACAAACCCTTTTAAGGGAGAAATAATACGGTCTTGAGAGAAACCTGCGACAAACAGCCCACTTTATTAGATAAATAGATGTGTTTTTTTTTTATGAAAGCGCGCAACAATAAAAAGAAAGGAGGCCCCTTCATCACACTCAAAAACACGCGTACCAGGTTGACCTAGGGTGGGGTGCTGTACCCCCAGGGATTTACCAGATGCCTGTCAAAGGAGCACGGGAAATACTTGATTTAAAAAACTATATTATCCTAATGACATATAACAACAACAAAATTCCGTTTATAACAACTTATCTCTGTGAATCAAGATTGTTGGTCCCTTTCCCAATTACATCCAAAAGAAAGAAAGAAACTGAAGGATGAAATCCATTGGCGGATCCAAGGGGGTAGCAACGGGGCTACCGCCCGTGTCTTGAGAGTTTAAAGACCTGTATTTCATAACAACTGCTCCAGTATCTCTCCCCCCCCCCCCCCCCCCCCCCCAAATTTAGGACTTAAATGTATGCAATCGTTAGGTCGGTTGACTGACGAATTAAAACATGTCTGGTATGTACAATGGTACAAAAGTTTGCAAGTAATTCTTCGTAGTGGGACAATAAAAGACAATGAAGGGAACCGCCATACTATAATGAGACACAATACGGCGAAAGCAGGCGACACAAGGGGACTTCACTCAAGCCGCAAAAACAGAGGACTTTGTGACAAGAGGCAGATAATTTCTGAATCGGGCGGCCAATTCCAAATAAAAAATATGTTATGCAATAATATAAAATATGCATGCATTTTTATCAAATTTTGTCTCTTTGTAGTTGTATCTTACTTTTATGTACGAGGAGCGTTCAAAAAGTAATGCACCGGATCGTTTTTCTCAGGAGCTGTTTATTCAAAAAGCATGAAATTTATACTTAATATACATGGATATGTCCTGTAAACATCGGTATCATTCAACATATACCCCATCAACTTGTACGGCTTTATGCCAGCGCGAAACTAGTGCATGTATTCCTAGCCCGTAACAGATTTTGTCTTGATCATGTAGCCATTTCTTCGCTGCATGAATCACTCCTTCATCATCTTCAAACCTTGTCCCACGGAGTGCATCTTTAAGTGGACCAAATAGATGAAAATCAGAGGGTGCCAAATCGGGACTATAGGGTGGATGGGGTAGTACAGTCTAACCCAATTTGGTGATTGCTTCCCGTGTTGCCAGACTTGTGTGAGGGCGTGCATTGTCGTGAAGGAGAAGCAGGTCTGCTGGATTCTTGTGCGGCCGAACTCTGCGAAAATGTTGATTGAGTTTTTTCAATGTCTTAATGTAAGCTTGCGAATTGATTGTCTCTCCTCTTGGCATAACGTCCACAAGAATCACACCTTCAATGTCCCAAAAGACAGTGATCATGACCTTTCCAGCTGAAGGAATTGTCTTGAATTTCTTTCTTCGTGGTGATTGCGGAGATGCCACTCCATTGACTGTCTTTTTGTCTCAGGTTCAAAATGATGTGTCCAGGTTTCGTCACCTGTAACGATCTTAGCAAAAAAGTTCTCTCCATCAGCATTAAAACGCTCCAATTCAGAAGAAATTGCTTTCCTTTGCAATCGGTGGTCATTTGTGAGACTTCGAGGAACCCATCTTGCGCAAACTTTAGAAAATCCGAGAGTTTTTATAACTGCATATGCACTACCAATGCTGACTGACAGCTGTAAGGCCAATTGTTGAGTAGTGATTCGCCTATCTGTAAGAATAATGCCCTCAGCGCATTTCAACATTTCTGCGTTGGTGGCTGTGGCAGGACGTCCACAGCGCGGCCGATCAAGCAGCTCCGTATCTCCACTTCCTGATTCTTTGATTCTCTGAACCCAGCGACTGACTGTACTCCTGTCGACTGCAAAACTTCCATACACATCACATAGACGCTTGTGAATGTTCACAACAGTTTCCTCCTCTGAAACGACAAATTCTATCACAATTCGCTGCTTATAACGCAAGTTGCTAACAAGCTCCATTTCAACGGTTTAGAGCAGCCGTATTATTTGGCCGGTTGCAGTGCAATTTGGTGCACACAATTGGCACATGCCATATTTGAAGTGTGCAAAATTTCATACTTCTATCTTCATTATTAGCTGAGAAAAACGATGTGGTGCATTACTTTCTGAATGCCCCTCGTAATTATGGTATTGGATAACCCCTAGCACAGAAGAGGAAACAAATGGTGATGAAGATGACATAAAGATGGAAGAACTGAAGGCAGCACTGGAGAAAATCAAGATGGGCTAAGCAGCAGGGCATGATGGTATAACACCAAAAATGGTTAAGTACATGGGAGCATCAGGCGACCTATTACTCTTAAGGGTCCTACAGGCAGCGTTGTGCAACAAGACCATTCCAAAGGACTGGGAGATTGCCGTCATAACACCAATTTTCAAAAAGGGTGACAATCGACAGTGTGGAAACCATAGAGGCATATCCCTTCTCAGTGTCCCTGGTAAAATCTACTCTAGAATCCTAGAGCAGAGACCCTGACGCCTAGCTGAGCCACAATTGGATGAGGTCCAGTGCGGATTCCGAGCAAACCGAAGTACTCAAGACCTAATCTTCACACTCAGACAGCTGAGTGAAAAGGCCCTTGAGTATAAGAGTGAGATCCATCTTTGTTTCATAGATCTGGAAAAGGCATTTGACAGGGTCCCCTGGAGCAAACTTTGGGACTGTTTGGCAAGGAAGAACATTCCAGCACCTCTGATTCATGCTATACAGAGCTTCTACAAGTCTTGCAGAAATTATGTGAGGACAGCAAACCATAAGTCAGAAGAGTTCAGGACCACCACTGGTGTAAGACAAGGTGATATCCTGTCACCTTATCTTTTCATATTCCTCATGGACGATGTTATCAAGTCATGTAAGGAGAGAACAAGAAAGTATTCAGTGGGGTACTGGAAGATGAGACAGGTATGTATTTCAGAGCTGGCATTTGCTGATGATGTTGCCCTGATTGCTAAATCAGAGGCACATCTCCAATCCAACCTGCAAGTCTGGAAGGAAGAGCTGGAGAAGAGAGGGATGATCATAAGCAGCTCTAAAACAAAATCCACGGTAATATCACGAGAAGAAAGAAGAGATCAGATTAAGCTGGAAGAACAGGTCCTGGAGCAGGTCGACCACTTTAAATATCTCGGAGCTATTATAGACCGAAAGGGAGGCATCAAAGAAGAGTTGGCCACTCGAAAAGCAGCAGCTGGGAGACTTTTTCAGGCCATAAATCGAGGATTCCTCAGCAAAAGAGAGGTTGGTAAGAAAACGAAGATGGCTGTATACCGCTCCACCTATGTCCCAGTCTTGACATATGGATGCGAGTCATGGGCAATGACTACAACCCATAAAAGCCAGATCCAAACCTCAGAAATGAGGTATCTGAGGAAGGTGGTTGAAGTAACAAGAAGAGACATGGTCCGCAACCAGACGATACGTCAAGGCCTAAAATCTCACCCCCTGCAGACCCAAGTAGAACAGTCCCAACTAAGATGGTTTGGCCATGTCTGCAGAATGGGAGAAGATCGGCTACCACGACAAGCATGGGAAACAAAGAGCCAGGGATCCAGACCCCCAGGACGACCCAGAGTCCGCTGTGAGGACAACATTAGACAATCTTTGAAGGACCGAGGAATAGAATGGAACCAGGCCAGGAGGAAGACAGCCGATAGGATAGTCTGGCGCTCTCTCTTCGAAACTTCTACACCTCTCGGCAGAAGGGGAACGACTAAGTAAGTAAGATAATTATACTTGATTAAAATATCAATGAATATTTTTGAGTTACTGTATAAAAAAACTTTCAAGTTGTCACATTTATTTCAACATTCCTTGTTTTCTTTTTTAAATTGTCGTCGAAATGTATGTGTAAATAAGGAGCGCGGGGGGAGGGGGGTGAAATCATTCTGTAATATCTCCCCTCCCGTGGACAATTCCTAGATCCACCAGTGGGCTGAACATGATATGCCCAGCATCTCTTTTAAAAACATCACCAAGGTTCAAAACTGTTGGGCAACAAACAAACAAAATAGAATCAAGAATCTCGATAATTTATTTAACGGTGTTCTGATAAAACATTGAACTACTTTGTCCGACTGGCTAACCTGTTAGAGCGCTTGCCTCTCGGCGGCAAAGTTACTGGGCTTGCGGAATCAAAACCAGGTAGCGTCACACTCTAGTCTCCTACATAGCTATAAATGGGTACATGGCTCCAGTCTAGAGTTAGGGAAGGCAAAGGCAGCTATGAAGGTAACTGGTCATCCCATCTCATTAAAAAAAAACTGGACCTAATATAGTGACATCTATAAATAAATAAATAATACATAAAGGTATGTTTCAGGCACTCGGGAGAAATAAAGAAGTAGAAGACCAGACAACAAACAAAACAACAGAAGTGATAGGCTTACCGGGAATCTAACCCAGGACCTTCTGAGCGACACCACCGCTTAGCTACGTTAGTGAATCGTTAATATCCTCTCTGCCAACTAGGCACCACCATAACACTTCACTCTCCTGCGGCAGGATCTGATACGAGACTACCTTTACCGTTATATACTAAAAATATTGTTATGTACCGAATACAGTTTTCTTCGTGAAAAATTAATTAATCTATTTATATCCTTATGTGCATATGCATGGTAAACTCTAGATTTTATATTCGTTTATATTGAATAGGGCATATGGGAAAGTTTATTAAAAGCCAAGGGGGTACTGGGGCAGAAAAAAGAATTTGAGAAACCTCCATTTGAACATTCTCAGGTCCAGAATTCCACAATTACGGCAGCTTTCTTATTATTATTATTATTATGTTTTAAATAATAAATAATGGGAGGAGAACGGGCTAGAATAAGATGATCTTCATTTGCCCCCGCTCATCCGCCATCTTGGTCTACTCTGTTCAACCTAACTGTCGGTTATAATTAGGATATTTTATATTACCAATGCCAATTGCGATTTATTACTGTTGGTTGTGTTAGTTTATATTAGAATTTGTTGTTTTCACGTGTCGTTTTGTTTGTATTACTTCATGATTTTCCTTATATTATGAGTTGTTAGTAGTTTGTTTGTTTGTTTTTTGTTTTTGTTTTTAGAATGTTTTTTTTTCATGTGTGGCCCTTTTATTTTTAAAATAGTATGTTAGTTTATTAATTATTAGAGCGTTTTGGCTATTTTCTGTCATTTGTTTTTCTTTAATAGAATTAATATTGTTGTTATTATTACCAGTACTGTCACTGTTATTACGCGTATGTGGAGAAGGACTTGGGTATCCCCAATCAGTGTTCATGGGGTAGGGTACTGCCTGGATTGAAGGATTTCAGGCACCTCGAATCCTGCGTTATTTAATCGCCACAGGCAAATACAGCAATAACTTCAATGCTGAAGCAGAGGCACTGAAACAGGCAGCGGAAACTCTTATTGAGTACAAAGCATATGCAGAAAAACAAAAACAAATAGTAATCTTTACAGATGCTCTCTCAGTAATAACAGCACTGAAGAGCCACTATGCTAAGGGATTAAAAGATCTGATAAACTCACTTAAAAAACTGGCCAAATGCTTCAACAAGTGAACAATCCAGTGGATACCAGCCCACTGCAACATACCAGGAAATGAAGAGGCAGACAAACTTGCTAAGGAAGGAGGAGCGTCACAACAGTACGATATAGGGACAACTTATGAAATGGCAAAAACTACTATAAAAGCCACATTCAAGTCCAAATGGAAAGAGAGCACCTAGGCCATTTAAAAAATGAAAATATCATCAGCTATCTAGGCAAGACCAGGTCACCATTTTTCTGCTGCGCTCTGGACATAACAGATTGAGATACCATCTATCCCACAAGTACAGAAGTGGTGCAACAGATCTCTACACCTGCGGCACCAGCCCGATGACAGCCGAACACCTGCTGCAGTCCTGCCTAACATACAGCAGTGAACGGAGTAGCATATGGCAACAACCTACTTCACTCCACGAAAACCTGTTTGGCGATGTCAGGAACCTTGAGCTGACTATTGCCTTTATTAGAGTCATTAATGTGGAAGTTTGACGGCGAACGAGATATCAGGAACCTTGAGCTGACTACCTTTATTAGAGCCATTAATGTGGAAGTCTGAGGGCGAACGAGATATCAGGAACCTTGAGCTGACTACCTTTATTAGAGCCATTAATTTGGAAGCCTGAAGGCGAAAGAGGAAGAAGCAGAAGAATCCTGTGTTTCGGAGTAATAGCGGAAGTGAGATCACGTCTCCATGAGATCACAGCAAGCTCTCAAACTGACGTTCGAAACCCGATTTTCTCAAATGTAATCAGATTGTGAGTGTCAGATTGGCAGGGTGGTTAGAGCGCTTCAGTCACACGGCGAAGTTACCGAGTTCTGTGTTGGAAACCTAGCATAGCGTAACGCTACAGTTTTCCCAGATGTAAATGGGTACCTGAATCTTGTCTTGAGTTACTGACGGCAAAGGCAGCGAGGTAGATAACTGGTCACCCAGCTCATAAAGCTGGACCTAGTATAGTTAAGTCTCTAACACTTCACTGTCCTAAAGCAGTATCTGTTATAGGACTTCATTTACCTTTTTATCTGCCTTACACGCGAACGGACAGAGTAACTACGAATAACACCAGCACGGTGAAAATTGAGGACGGAAGTAAGCATTAACACGACTAAACGTCAAAATTGTTAAATCTGAAGATGTGATTCTTTTGTCTGAGGTGGCGATTGCAGTCGGAGCAACACAAATGACCGCCTCTCCTCAATCCCTCCTCCTTCCTCAGTTGTCGTCCTCACCCAAGGTCCAAACAGGAACGCGAGAAAATAGTGTCAAAGTTTGTATAGTGATTTGTGTGTCAAGTGGAACAGTCAAGGGCTGTGTATATTAACACCCAGTCTGACTCTTCTTACTCTCTCCGCCTTTCCCAGACCCACCCCTTTCATTTCTCCGTTGGAATACCTGGACGTGCAAAGGTCGTTTGGAATGTAAGAGATAGTGTATGAAAGCATTAGCACCTGTCTGTTGTTGTGTTTTTTTTTTTTGTTGTTGTCGTGAATTGTATATATCTGTGTATTCGTTGCTTTGTCTGCGTGCCTGTATTGCTCCCTGTCTATCTTTTCGTTTATCTTCATACATAACTGCATAAAAAACTACCTACCTACCAGTGGCGTACTAAGGGCGGTGCGGTGGGGATGGGGGGGGGGGGGGCGATACGTCCCGGGTGACAACCAGGAGGGTGTGCCATCGGACACTATTTTGACAGTACTTACTGTTAAAAATATACTTGAAAGCGTATGTTTATGGGGGCAGGGTGTCAAAGGCAGGATCCGCCCTGGGTGCTAAATAGTTTAAGTTAGCCCCTGCTGTCTATCTACCTACCTAAATAATTACAAACCAACCAGCCAACATACCTACTTGCTTATCTGTTCGCTCGTCCGCCCGCACGCACGTCCCGCCGTCCATCCATCCGTAAAACTGATCTCCTTTCCCCATTCATCCATATCTATCTATCTATCTATCTATCTATCTATCTATCTATCTATCTATCTATCTATCTATCTATCTATCTATCTATCTATCTATCTATCTATCTATAACTATCTTCTAGGACTTAAAGATAATAACTCATCAGGACTTGACGGAGTCAGTAATCGAATACTGCGTTATGCGGCTCCAGCTATTAGTCTTCTTCTTCTTCTTCTTGCGATCGCATCTTTGATGATTACACCGTCAGACGAGTTCTCATGATGAATTCGACTGTTGTTTGAAGTTCCTCTTTAACTCCATATAGCTTTGAGTTTAGTGTTGAGTCATTGGGCCAGTATATCTTTCTTAACTGGTCATACAGAGGACAGTCCTGTAGAACATGCTCAGCAGTTTGTTCGTTTAATCCACATGTGCACAGTGGTGAAGCAAACAATCGTAGCTTGTGCATGTGTTTATTCAGTTTGTTATGCCCTGTCCTGAGTCGAAAAATAGTTATCTGTCCCTGCCGGTCGAGAGTGTGATAGTCGTCTTTGGGTTGATTCTGTTCTCTTCTGATAGTCTGGATAGCTCTCTTTTTCTCAAAGTATGTGACTTCATTATCTTCTTGTTCACATTCTCCTCCCTTTTTTGCAAGTTTATCTGCCTTTTCATTTCCGGGTACACCACAATGAGATGGTACCCATTGAAGTATGGTTCTCTTTTTGGCATCTACCTTGTTTAGTTAATTTCTAAGATGCGGAAGTTTACCAGCCTTGAGAGCTTGTAGGACAGACAGTGCATCTGTGAGGATGACTACCTGGTGGCAGTCAGAGTTGGTGTTATAAATCATATTTGCAGCTTGCTCTAGAGCTTGAACCTCGGCTGTATAGTTGGAACAGAATTTACCAGTGGGAATGTGCCTAGTCTCATAGTGGTTGTCAGGATATGAGATAAAGATACCGGCACCTCCATTCCTAACAGCATTTGTTGCTGATCCATCTGTATAGGCATGTATCCATGATTGATCGGGATAGCTTTCTTGGATCATACTCAATGTAGCAGTTCGTTTTTGCAGATCATTATACTCACATCCACTTGTGAGACCACTGACTGATGTATTAATTTGGAGGGCACTGCTGGCCTGCTCCCATGGTACAGGGTATAGGGTGGGCTTCAGTGGTGTTGTCTTCATGGATAGGTCTTCTTGATGCTGTCGTATAAGTCTTTTCCCCCGATGCACAAAGCTGCTACGCTTTAGACGTCCCAATGCCAGATCATCTAGTCTTGCCTTCATTGGGTGCATTGGCATACTGTTGTACTTTTCCATCTGGATCATGGTTTTTTGTGTCTCTTCTATGGGACAATGTCTGTAATCCAGCAACCTTCTGCATCTCTGTTATTGGTGTAGTTTTCATGGCTCCTGTAATGAGCCTGAGAGCTTGATTTTGCACCCTGTCCAAAGACTGCAGATGTGAGTTAGCAGCTGATGACCATGCTGCTGAGCTAAACTCTAAGTGTGGTCTTATTACTCCATTATAAATCTTCTTTAGATTTCGTTCATTTGCTCCCCAGTTGGTACCTGCTAATTTTCTGAGTATGCCTAGTCGTCTTCGGGCCTTTCCTTCTGCGTTTTCAATATGCTTATTCCATGTAAGCCTTTGGTCAAATGTCACCCCAAGATAGGTGGGGTAGCTTTCTTCCTTGATCACGGTTGTCCCTAGGTGTATGTTAGCTGATTTGTCCTTGGGGGCGAGGGAGAACAGTGTTGTGGAGGTTTTGTCTGTGTTTATTGTGATAAGCCATTTCTCTGCCCATGACACTAGCATGTCTGCTGCCCGCTGCATTCTATAATTTGCTGTGGTGACATTTTCATCAGCGCACCAGAGTACTAGGTCATCTGCATATAAGGCAGCTTTAACTCCTGCAGGGAGATCTTTCACCAGGTCATTGATGTAAACAAGGAAGAGTGTTGGGGAAATTACTCCTCCTTGAGGTACCCCCTGATGGAGCAACACTTTTCTCCTCTGCAGACCGTCAAGAGTGACTCTAGTTCTCCTGTTATGCAAGTATGACTGGATCCATTTCATCATGTTGCCTTGGATTCCACTTCTCCTAAGTTTTGCAATGAGGCCATCTTTCCACACCTTGTCAAAGGCCTGCTTGAAGTCGACCCAGATCGTTAGGACTTTTTTCTTCTCCTGGAAGGCATCTTCTATTGCTTGAGACAAGTAAGTAACTTGGTCTTCTATACTGTAGCATTCTCTAAATCCAGCTTGTTCCGGCACCAGGATCTGCTCAGACTCTAAATACCATTTCAATCTGTGGTTGACTATTCGCTCCATAGTCTTCCCAACACAGCTTGTGAGACTGATTGGCCGGTAACTTGCAGCCTCGGTCTTACATTTCCCTTTCTTTAGTATGGGTATTGTGATGGCTTCTCTCCATACTTGGGGTACCGTTCCTTTCAACCAGCTGTGGTTGAATATCTCAAGCAGTTTTGTCTTTGCTGCTGAGCTCAGATTTACTAGCATTTCGTTGCTGATTTTGTCTGGGCCGGGTGACTTTTGAAACTTAAGCTTGGAAATAGCCTTCTGTAGTTCTCCTAGTGTGATGGGTTCCCTCATTGGGGCAGGAGTATCTGTCTGTCCCATGGTTGCCAGTATTTCTTTTCTTATCTCTCTCTGATGATCTATGTTAATGGGTAAGTTGCTTTCTGAACTGTATCTTCTAGCAAACAAGTCTGCAGCTTGTTTTCCTCTGAAAAGTTTGCCACCTTCATCCAATGTGATAGTCTGCCTAGGTGAGGAACGCTCTTCATTTAGAGACTTGACTAATCTCCAAAGTTTCCTGCCGTCTTTCTCAAGGTTCAGCGATGCCGTTTTAGTTCTCCAGCTTTTCCGTTTTTCTTCTAGCTTTGTTCTCTGAAACTCTGCTACAGCCTTTTTCCATTTGTTGTGAGTTTCAAGTGAAGGCTGAGACTCTGCGTCCTTTCTAGCCCTGTCCATGGCTTCCTGACGTTCTTGGAGTGTGCTGGACCAGTATGGTATGTAGTTACGCCGGCATCCTTTGGGAATGGTTTCTTTTGGAGCTTGTAGTATGCATCTGTTGAAGTCTTTTACCACTTCATTAATGTCTCTGTTCTGTACCTTGAGGGTAGACAGCAGCGTGTTCACCTGATGCCTGAATAAACCCCAGTTGGCTTTTTTTGTAGTTCCATCTTGTAATGGCTGGGCCTGTACTGAGAGTTGCACTCTGGACAGTAAGAAAGATTGGGCGATGGTCGCTTCCCCCTAGTTGGTCTCCTACTTCTCTACTAATAGATCCAGCTATATCTGGTGTGGAGAAGGCAAGATCTGGTGTTGAAGTTGTGTGCCATCCTCTGGAGTAGAAGGTAGGAGTATCTGTGGCATTATTGACTAGGATTAGGGAGTGATCATCTTGCCAAGTTTCAACCTCTTCACCTCTGTGATCCAGATGGTTATAGCCCCAGCTCTGGGAGTGGCTATTAAAGTCTCCAACTGCTATAAAGTTGGTGGCTGGTACCTGTATAGAGCTGAGACTCAGGGGTTTGTTGTTCGGACAGTAATAGTTCAGGAGTTCTATTTCCATCTTGTCTACCTTTATCTGCAACAGCTGATATTCTGCTCCATCCATGAAGGTTTTCCTTTCGTGTGCAGGAATGTTATTCCTTACAAGAGTAAGTACTCCTCCTTTTCGTCTATCTTTTCTGTCGGATCTGAAGCATTGATATCCCCTTATTTTAAAGGTTTGATCTGCTTTCAAGTGAGTCTCTTGGATACAGCAAACACTGACTTGCTTCTCATACAAGATGTTTTCCAGCTCTGTCTTTTTGCTGTATCCAGCCTGCTTGCTGTTCACTCCCTCTGCATTACAGTGCATCATGACAAGTGGCACTCTGGGTTTCTCTTTTTCTGTTTTGTTTTGGTCAGTAGTTCTCCTCCGCCGTCTGCTGACTCCACAAGACGGTCTAGAGGGTCCTCCAGTAGCTGAGGGTGGGCTCTGTCGAGGCTCAGAGCCCGGCACTGCACCTGCCTGGTGGAGCTCCACAGGGCGAGCACCAGTACGAGATTTATTTGACGGTGTACTCTCCATAGAAAAAAAAAGCGAGTTGCGTGATACTGTGGTTTCCGGTGCGCCTTCTGGCAGCTATTAGTGATTCGCTTACATACATATACAATCAATGTATCGCACGGAGTTACTTTCCGTGGCACTTTAAAGTCGCTAAGGTATATCCTCTCTTAAAACCTGCCTCTTCCGACAATAATAACCTTGGTAACTATAGGCCAATCTCCTTAATATCATCGCTATCCAAACCACTAGAAAAACACATACATAAAATAACACTACAACACTTAGTTAACAACGGCTTGCTAATTGATAGTCAGTCGGGGTTTAGACCTAAACATTCATGTCACACAGCTCTAACTAAGATGATTGACAACTGGCACTTAAATATTAATAACGATAACATATGTGGGGCAGTTTTTGTAGACTTTAAAAAAGCATTTGATATGATAGATCACGCTATTTTAATTAGAAAACTAGAAACATCAAAAGTAAACCTTCAACTAGTGACGATAATTAAATCATTCCTGTCAGACAGAAAACATGTAGTTTCTTACAATAACTCTTGCTCAAACCCAACCGTAATAAATACCGGCGTTCCTCAGGGCTCTATTCTTGGGCCTCTACTTTTTGCCATATACATTAATGACCTTCCACTATACGTCGAGCACGCATCCTGTGACCTATTTGCTGATGACTGTACTGTCTACACGAGTGATACAAGTTGCAACACACTCGAACTATCGTTACAAAAAGATATAGACAATCTGATTAGGTGGAGCATTGGAAATCGCATGCTAATTAATATAATTAAAACAAAGTGCATGTTAATATCAACTAGACAAAAATTACAAAATTCAGAGAAAACAACACTTCAGATCTATATTGGTACCTTACCAATTGAAAACGTTAATGAACATAAAACTCTAGGAATAGTCGTTGACCAGCATCTAAATTGGAACTCACATGTTCATGCACTGACCAAGCAAACGGCACAGAAAGTTTACCAGTTAGCTAAAATCAAACATTTCCTAGATGAAGATGCACGTAAATTGTTCTATATATCTCACATACAAACAAACCTTGACTATTGCTCCACAATCTGGGATGGTTGTTCTATGTCCAACACAAAAAGACTCCATTCACTACAAAAGCGTGCAGTGCGTCTAGTTTCTGACAACTGCCAAGCACAGTGTGTAGATCTATATAAAGATCTCAAAATACTGCCTCTAAGAAAGCGCTTTCTGTTCAACAAAGCTAAATTTGTTCACAAAATCCTGTCACAGAATGCTCCAACATATCTGTGGCCAATGTTCAAATACAGTGAAAGACGCAGTCAACGCCTTAACAAAATACAAGTGCCCAAGCCTAGGCTTGACTTATTCAAGAAAAGCTTAGCTTACTCTGCTGCTCATCTCTGGAACTATCTTCCACATTATCTGAAAGATAACAACCTCAGCCCCTATTCATACAATCGTAAACTTTTCGATTACTTTATGAGTTCTGATTATCTGCCCCCCTAATGTGATTATTTTTCCGAACAAATGATATAATATCGAATGTAGGTTTAATGATGATGATAGTGTTTTTTCAACATATTTTGTTTCATGGTGATACTTAGTTTGTATTTTTCAACATACTTTATTTCATGTTTATAATTAGATACTGTGAATGTGAGTATGCTAGTATTTTACCTTTATAACGTTGAATTCCTTGAATTGATGGGTAAAATGTATGTGAGAATAAATGAAATCAGTATAAAAGACGAGAGAAAGGAAGGGCAGAATGTCAGACGGGCCTGCGTGCCCAATTCTCAACCCTTTGAATATAAAGTTCGTTCGTTCGTTCGTTCTATCTATCTATCTATCTATCTATCTATCTATCTATCTATCTATCTATCTATCTATCTATCTATCTATCTATCTGTCTGTCTCTATCTATCTATCTATCTATCTATCTATCTATCTATCTATCTATCTATCTATCTATCTATCTATCTATCTATCTATCTATCTATCTATCTATCTATCTATCTATCTATCTATCTATCTATCTATCTGTCTGTCTGTCTGTCTGTCTGTCTATCTATCTATCTGTCTGTCTGTCTATCTGTCTACCTACCTACCTACCTACCTTCCTAACTACCTACCTACCTACTTACCTACCTACCTACTTACCTACCTACCTACTTACCTACTGACTTTTTAACATATTTTATTTCAAGTTTATAATTAGATACTGTGAATGTGAGTATGCTATTATTTTACCTTTACAACGTTAATTCCTTGAATTGGTGGGTAAAATGCATGTGAGAATAAATGAAATCAGTATAAAAGACGAGAGAAGGAAGGGCAGAATGTCAGACGGGCCTGCGTGCCCAATTCTCAACCCTTTGAAAATAAAGTTCGTTCGTTCGTCCTACCAACCCACCTACCTACCTACCCACCTACTACCTGCCTGCCTGTTTGCCTACATATGCACGTCGTTCTATCTACCTGCCTGTCTCTTTGTCTGTTAAAAATTATTTAGACCCCATAGTAATTCCCCTCCCTTTTTTTTTTTTTTTCTATTTTTCACTCCTTATGAAACATGAAGCCACAACTGAAGCAGGTCCTCTTGCAAGAAATCTGCAGTAAAGCATTAATATGCTCTTGTATTGATTGTGTCTGTAGTAACTTGTCTTACATTATGAAGTTGCCAGCCAACTGCTGAATCCTATACTTGACGCCTCTTACGACATGCAACAGCGATCGCTGCCCCTGTCACAAACGTAGACAATTTAACTCACAAATAAGCTCAATTCAGACGCCCAGAGCAGGTGAAGATACCTAACGCCAGTGCACTTAATGGTCGCATTCTGAATGACCACCGAGTCGTCAATACGAGGAAAGACCAGAGAAAGGTGGTTATTGCTCGTGTCAACACCGCTCATCACTGTCAAAACATGAATACTTCGCTCCTTTAACGGTAACAATACTCAGGATGACCGCGAAGACTCCAGGCAACAAACCCTGCAAGGGAAAGCTGAATAAACTCGCCTGAAAGAGAGACAAGCTTACACGTATGAATGAAGACTAGGTGATGATCCTACTGGGAGCGTCTTGGGAAACTCAGAAAGAGGTGTTCGGTCTTTAGTTATAGTTATGGTTGATGGCGCGAAGAGAAGAACCGTTGCACTGTAGAACTAAAACAATGACTTGGTATGTCGTCCACTCTGGTAAGTGAAAATGGATTTTTCAAGGAGATACTACGTTGTGATGTCAGTGATTTGGTGCCCCGTTTTGGACACGTCATTTACGCGAGTATTTCAGGAAAAGTGTTGACACGAGATTTAAAATGTCACTGGGCAGTGTTTTTGGGGGTGAAAGAAGTGATAACTGCGTATTTAACAAAACAAGGCGAAGACTCCGACAGCCCTTGAAATACATTGTTCTTTTCTGTTTCTCCCTTTCTTATATTCAGTCATTCATTAATTCTCAACTCGCTAATAAGCATAGAAGATCACCATTAGACAGCTAAAGTATGTTGGCCATGTAAAAAGACGAAACACTTTACTGAAGACCATAACAGAAGGAAAAGTTGAAGGCAAACGTGCAAGAGGAAGACAGCGCTATAGGTAGGAGGATTACATCAAGTGATGAACAGTAAAGAGTTTGTCAGAGTGCACCATCAAGACAAGAGACAAAAGCTTGGAACTGGATGATTTCTTGATTGAGGAACCCACATGCGAAGAGTGTCAAGAACCAAACACAATTAGACGCTTTCTGGTGGACTGCAAAAAATATGACCAGCAGAGGCAAAACATTAAGACACTTTGTAGTAACCACAGGGTAGAAATGAGTGTAGGAAATCTCATAGACATTAAGACCCCATCAGAAATACAAAAGTTAAAAAACACTTTATTACAACAACAAAAAAAGCCAAAATATAAAAATAAATAAATAAATACGTATGCGAGCCCGTAGTCTACATTGGCGAAAGACTTTCCCCAGATAAATACGGATTGACCAAATAACCCTCCAATGAAAATTAAAAACATACCAGTTTAGACAATATCATATTTTGGTTTAGACAATATCATATTTTGGTTTAAACAATATCATATTTTGGTGTAGACAATATCATATTTTGATAATAAAACCACATTGAACTATAACTACAAAAGTAAAAATACCTACTAGAGATAATATAGTATAAAATAAATACAAACAAAAACATATTACAATAAATGAAACATGTCCTGATATAACCAACAGCTCCATGTATATGGTAGATGTTGAAAGGGGCGTGCTACAATGAAAAGTAGCAAACACCTTAATACAAAAATAAGAGACAAAAGACGCTGGAGATCCACTGCAGACGACCTTCGATGGGAAGATGGCACTTGATGATGAATGACCATAGACCGCCAAATTAGTGCTGAGCCTTCTTGTTCTTTCTTCTTCTGCGTTCGGTTTGTAGTCATGCTAAATCTGCAGGCCTGTCGCCAGGACGAAGTCCACAGTCTTTACCAGGTCGGCGCGGCAGCCCCATAGCTTCTGCTGGAGCTCATCACCCTTTGGCCAGGTCGCACGTCGCGATTCATCATGGGTTGGACAGTTCTGGAGAATGTGTTCTGGGGTCTGGATTCCAGTTCCACATGGGCATTCATTTGTGTGGGATATCCTGAGGCGACAGAGATGTCCAAGTAATCTGCAGTGACCAGTTCTCAGGTGGAAAATTGTGGTCTGTTGGTATCTGTTTAGATGGTGGATTGGGTCATCTCTGCTGTATATATCCCCTTCCTCCTTCCACTGATTTTTGTACTTGTTGTGGATGATGGTTTTTGCTTCCCGATAGGGCAATGGGTGGCTGTATTGTTCCATTTTACTACCACTTCTTGATAGAGCATCTGCTTTCTCATTACCAGCAATTCCACAATGGGAGGTTAACCACTGAAGGGCAATGGTTGATGACCTTTGGGTGATGTTAAGCTCAGCCTTCTTGTAATATGCCATAAGCTGAAAGGTCTATCCAGGTCTTCTTGAAACTTTTCATACATATCACTAGCTCTCTTCTCCGTCTGGTTTGCGGTCTTCCTCTACTTCTCTTTAACGTCCGAGTGGCAGAATGGTTAGAGTACTTGGTTCTCGAAGTAAAATGACCTGGCTGGTATCCAGTGTCACCAATGTGGAACTGATGACCAGAACCAGACAAGTGCCAGTATAGCAAAAGATGAGATGATGACGATGGATAGAGACACATTGCGGAAACCTGTTGATAGCATTACAAGGTTGTCCTTGTTCTGATTTCCGCTAGTATAATAGAGGTATAGAGAGATCGGAAAACACATTGAAAAGAGAAATAAAGATAGAAATGAAAAGTATTTGAAAGACACGGAATGACTTTGAGCGGATGGCACTGGACATAAGGCATGAGTTTGTTCAATGCTTATGCTCCATGGGGAGCTGTTAAAAATGTCCGGTGCTACAATCTTAAGTGTAACGATTTAAAATATTACAAAATTGAGTGTAATATATTACAAAATCTTGTTCCTGTTAGATTCCATCCTAATTCTTACGAGCAAGTAAACCGCCAAAACATGGCGTAAGGAAATAATTATGCTGTCCACTATCTGCTGCATGTCCTGATGACGTCACTAATTCTCCTGTGGTTATTTCTTTCCTTTCCATTTCACTTCAACTTCTTTAGATCTTTGTAGTCAAACTTATCATGACTTATGGTCAATGGTCACTGCACCAATCTTTGAAGTCAAACTTAGTCATGACTTATGGTCAATAATCACTGCACCAATCTTTGTAGTCAAACTTAGTCATGACTTATGGTCAATGGTCACTGCACCACGGAATATTTTTTTATGTACATCCTGCGTGCTCTTTTAATGTGTGTTCAATCTATCTTTCACGGTGCAGTGCGCGCCTTTTCCATTATTTTACCCGAAAAGGTGTCGGGATTTTTTTCATTGCTCGTTGCAGGAGGTTTCATTTCAAGAATTATTAATATGGAAACGGGAAGACATTTTAAAAAAGGTTTCCTAATTTTTAAACTTTGCCAGGGCAGCGGCTGTATGGCCTATTATTTACGATTTCCAACTGCCGAGGGATTTTTTTAACTTGCGCAACTTGCTCACGGGACCTCCTATTTGTTCGCCCTTATCCGAGAATGCTAGGCTCCCGACCTCACTACCCAGGAGATCAAGGTGAAGTATGACATCATTAGGAACCACGGGTTGTGAAAAAAATGTCAATCAATTATATTCCCTGGGCTGGAAGCGAACACAGTACCTTTAGAAATAACGGCGGAAGCAATACTTCTGAGCCACTCCTAACATACAGTTCCTGGTATTTCCATTCCTACCTGTTGTTTTGATGAAGTCTCTTTTTTATTTGGCTTCAATCTTCTACAGGATTGGTTAGCAGTGGCGTATCCTGGTAATGCGAGCTAGGTGTGCTGCTACTTAAAATGAATATGTACGCCTACTATTTAACTTCTTCCCCTCTTAATTTAAAAACCAACTATATTCAATTACGCAACGATAGTTATTAGGGGTATATGTCAATTATCTCCGAAATACTAATTAACTTAACTTGAAATTCACTGTCACTGTAATAATCTGCATTCCCGGCAACTAACAAAAATTAATCACAAAAAACACTGGACGGACACAACCGATTTTTACAACCCGAGAGCTGCTAGGCCACCGCACGCAGTTTTGTATTGTATTGACGTATCTGGCCTTTGACCCCGCTCCAATCAAACCAGTGTTAAGACGTGAATCCGAAACGAGCCGCACACATCGTGACGGAATTACCCGAGAAACTTCGGGCGATTGCTACCAAGCAGTAAAAACTGCACTATAAATAGCGTCTGGGGAAACTAAAACTAGATTATACTCGTAGATTCTATGCGGGAAAATCCGTTATCCTGGTGCGTGCGGTCCGAATGAAGAACATTAGAAGAGAAATATTTTATAGAATAATAAATTAAATTTTTATTTTCCTTCGGGCATAGGTGTGCGCAGCACGCACAGCACACGTAGAGAATACGCCACTGTTGGTTAGCCGCTCCCATGCCCAACCCTCATTTGCAGCTTTTTTTATGACATGCAACTACATGGTCACAGTGTTACTATACTGTGAGGAGGAGGTAAAATATGATATATATAAAAACATATTATCTTATTTCTATAATTTTTCCGCACACGTTTTAAGTACACACATGTGCCCACCCACACACATGTCCACACCCATATATATATATATATATATATATATATATATATATATATATATATACTATTTGTATCGATTGGCAGAGTGGATTGCTTCTCGATACAAATATTACCGGGGTTCGAAACCTGCAAACTTCATGCTCTAGTCTACCCAGCTGTGAATGTGTACCTTACCATGCTCTTAAGTTAAGGAATACACGGGCAACGTATAATGGAAATATAGCCTACAGTATCTGACAGTCTGTCGTGACCTCGTAGCGTTCTATGATTTCCTAGCAAATGCATGTAATTACAGCCTGCGTTTACTCACCTTTTAATCCCCGCCTCTTTTCCTTGGACATAAACAAACGAAGTTGTTTACCAACTTTCGCGACCTGCCAGTCATAGCGGGGAGCGAATAAGGTTTGTTTACCAAGTTTCTCACGCGAGCTGATCTGTCAATCATCGGATAACGGACAGACTGCACGCGGGAAAACACCGGACCTTCTGAAATGAGACGCTCAGGCAAAATTATTTCCCCGTATACACAGAGGGAGTTAACTTTTTGATCTTCAGATACGGGCAAAAATCTCAGTGGAGCCCGTTACACGGTTTTAAGTCTCTGATGTCGATTAGCAACGCTCGACAGAGCGACCGTGGAAGCCTTTTATCTGGGAAACTTAGTTTCCTGATTTTTGCTATGCACCATAGTGTGAAAAGTAGCATCATCTATAGATAATACATCCATAACGATATATAAACTGTGTCTTCCGAAACCAGCTATCAGTTGTCACTCAGAATTTTTTGGATAGTCTAAGCATGCAGTAGCTAGAACCATTTTTGCTAGATGTGTTAATAGTATTCGAGGGGATTATCATTCTGATGTTCTGTGTAGTGATATCCTCAATACAATCGATAAATTAGATAAAATCTTATAGAGTATAAAGTCAAAATAAGGTAGAAATAAAATATTGGGTTGCGATTAGCTTCTTTGCCCCACCTGCAAACATATCGCTTTCAATAGGCCTTACTGTAGAGAAAATAAATGTAACATGTTTGAAACAAATCGAGGCGTAATTTTTGTTCTAGACGGAATGAGAGACAAGAAGGATGGGAAAGGAGAGACAGAAGAATGCTACTATCAGCACGCGTTGTTTGGAATCAAAAATTGTAACGAACGCGCGATATTGCTAGTGGCAGATTTGAAAATACGACGCAAGGCCAATACTTGTATCGTCCTATAGTCACGCAGTGGAAATGTATAAACACACAGACCGTTCTCATTTCCTGTAGTGTAGCGTAAATTTTGACGAAACACAGACATTGTCGTTTTAGTTTGAAAAAAGCGTTGGAGAGAACGAACGAACGAACAAACGAACTTTATTTTCAAAGGGTTGAGAATTGGGCTCACAGGCCCGTCTGACATTCTGCCCTTCCTTTCTCTCGTCTTTTATACTGATTTAATTTATTCTCACATATATTTTACCCATCAGTTCAAGGAATTCAACGTTGTAAAGGTAAAATAATAGCATACTCACATTCACAGTATCTAATTATAAACATGAAATAGAATATGTTGAAAAGTACAAACTAAGTATTACCATGAAACAAAATATGTTGAGAAGTAAGATGGTGTATATTTATTTAAAAGGAAAAATATGGAATTACAAACTAAAAGAAATCAGGTCATAAAACTTAGATATATTAATGGAATATGGTCTCCTGATCAATAATATCCTTTAAATTACCAAATCGTCCAATTAATAACCCAGATATTGCAATAATACTATATACGTTAGTACAGACTGACGAACTGACTCATGCCTGCTTATTTTATCCATAATATTTTTTTGAACGCGTGGTTGAAATGAGGCAGAAGAGGGTACATGTAATCTGATTGGGTGGAGTTAGGAAGAGGGAGAGATATTATTGGTTAGCCCAAAACTAAATATATTTTGCAGAGTAGCACATAGTTGTTTGGAATTTTGTTTTTTTAATTTAGATTCAAAATTGATAGTCGCATGGTCTCATTGGCCAACACATTTAATATTAATGAAAACTTTGAAGGCTGGACGCCATTTGTCTAAGAATCTGTCCCTTGAGCAGGACGATGTACTAGAAGTGAGAATTTTAAATAAAACGAAACTAAATAAATAAAAATTCATAGTCTCGCCAGCAGCAAAGCTGAATCTGTGCCAAGTCATCGTTCCTGTGTTTATTCATTGAATTTGTGGTAAGACAGAAATTATTAACATTATTTATATTATTAATTGTGTTGTACGACTTGGGTAATGAAGATATTTTACGACTGTAAGTACATAAGTCACTAGCAGACTTATCCAAGGCCTATGTGTTGCTCCACCATATTAACAAACTACCAGAGGTGTAGAACCAAAAGATTACATAGGTTGTCAGCAGGGATCATATCACCTACCTTATTTTATGGGAAAAGATCAATGATAATGGCAGAGGTGTTGTAGCCATTAGAGGAGAGGAATGTGAAAACTGGTACAAGTTGTTCCATCAATCTAGGTTGGATGAGCTGGGTTGGTCAGAGAGATCTGACCCTGTTCTTTTATTTTGAATGCATTATTAATTGTGGATTTGGTGTATTAGATATTATGTTAAGACAAACCATAATCTTCATGTTGCAGGATTTTTTTACTGGCACTATGCTAGTGCCAGCTTCCTGAATATAATAAACAGTGTGAAAGTGGGGTTTGCTGTAGTGGTACAAGCTCTCTACAACTGGAACTGTAGTCTTGGTACAAGCTCTCTACCAAAATTGCCCCAGGAAGATTGAGACAGTGGCCGTTGGCCGGAAAAGACTACTAACATCTAGCTTCACGTGCCAGATAAGTGCGTAAGTCCTAGCACGGAACGGATTCATCAACTATCTACCATATAATAATATACTGTATAAAATAAAAACCATTTCCACCCAATAAAGTGTCTAAAGTGAAAAGAATAATTGTGAATAAAGACAGGGGATGATGTACAAACCCCAACCCGCCATCTAGTACCAGTTAAACAGTAGTAGAGATATATTAACACTATTCTTAGATTTTAAATTATGTGCTTGGACAGATTGTCCCCTTTTGTTTAAGTGAATTGCCTATATATAAATTGATTTCATTTGATTTTGATAGTCCTGACCAAAATAATATTAAGTTCAGGACAAAATAAATTGTAAAAAAATTGTTAAATACCAAATTTAAAACACTGTGTTAGTTGAGTTGATCATAGAATTTAATATCTGTGTGTGTGTGTGTTTGTGTATTAGGTTACCATCACACCACACGTACATTACCCTAGACATTTAGACGTAGTCATCATTTATTCTAAGTGTAAAATATAACTCCGAGTGAGATCTTAGGGTGGTAGCAGAAAGGTTCCATGAGAACCCACCCCATCAATTGTTAGACTCATGGGGCCTTCACAGCTTGACCTCACTCAGTTACAAATTAAATACAACACCAACATTCATAACATCTAAACCCACCACATTCTGGTAATAGAAATTAGTGCTTAAATGTTAAAGTGTTAAAGCTTTTACCATTTTTATTCACTTAGAGTTATAGCTTTTACAACCAGTGAAATAATAACGAGTAGCTGTTCTATACCAGAAGTTTCAGTTGTAATGTTAATTTTAATCACCCGCTTTCTCACATAGAACGAGACGTCTAGTTGACTGATATACGCTAGGCGCGACTGATAGTGGTAGAATAGAATTCACATTACATTTCATTGTGTGTACTTATAGTAAGTGACTATTAGTTAATACCATACGATGACAAACAGACGCCGACAATTTAATAGCTATTAACAATAGGCGATATTTTGTAAGTGCGCGTATGGACAATTAAAGAATAATAGACATTGTAAGCTGATCGTCAGCGCGAGTCAGGACGGGGAGGGCGCATACCTTCACCCGAGCTAGACACGCCGCGCTAGTGCAAGCTGACTGGATAGGAATAGGCTAAGGACACCGTGTGCCTATTAAATTTAATCAGGACTGACGGAGTGGATAAGAGATCATCTTGTCCCCTTCTGTGTACATATTTGTAGAGATATAGAATAGTAGCATTTTCACGATGTTTCTTTATTCTTAAGCAGACCTGATCAAGAGCGGCCAGCGGTCTATTTTGGTCCTTTTCTTCATTTACTGATTGATTACTGTCTTTTTCTTGGCTTACGCGTCCCTAAGTTCATTTGTGAACAGGGCTGGCCAAAGAGACAAATTAACATTTTTAAATAGTAAATTTAACTGGACTTATCAATACCATATATTTTTTCATGTTATATCAGCCCACTGGGTTGTGAAAAAAAACAATAACATTTCTCCCGACTTTTGACAGTCGTATCCAAGTGGATTTTATCCAGAAGAGTTACACTGTTTCATAATCGGCACTCACCTAGAGCCAGCCGATAGGATTTCCATCATTTAACAATTGTAACAGTTGTTTAGCAGCTAGAGGTTTCCAAATACTGGAAGTATATTTCACTGTTTGCTGTGAACACAAGATCTCGGTTTCTACACTAACTATTCGAAGTGAAATTTGTGCATTCAGGAATACACCACCAAATTTGGCGCCCCTTCATAAAATCTTATTTGTTATAGAGGATGGACTCGGGCCAACTTGGATAAAACCCCTGACATTCTGTATATTCAGGAACCATTGTAATTCCAAAGGGATATCACCAAGAATAGGGTACGGGTGATTGAGTGGCCACTGTCTGAAAGAGAGAGTATGACAGAGAGAGTGAATATTTTTCTTTGTTACAAGTATTGCACCAACTTTGATTTGGCTTAAAAATAGTTTACTTTACTGGATAGCATTTAGTAGGAACTTTGTTTTTCCTTACTGTCTATTCTGTAACATAATGCTAACCTTTGACCTTTGGGGTTATTAACTTGTTCGGATCTTGTCTCAATAAAGGGGAGGGCACATTTATTCTGTTATTTCCTATGTATGTAATTCTGATTTTAATTAATCTTTCTTTAGATATTCGATGTTGTCAAGTTTAATGATAATAAACAACAAAAGAAACTTACCTTTGTGTGTTGGTCAGACCCATACCCAATTAACCATAGTTTTTCACGTTTGTGTGACTTGTTGTCACATAGTTGTGTGTGTGTGTAGTTAAACTTATATTTACATGTATAGGGAGGGAAAGATTGTCTTGTACTAAATTACAGTCGTATAGATAGGCTGGACTAGAGAAACTACTCATTCCAGAGACAGATCATCTCCTTAAACTATTCACCCGTGAAATCTATTTCTCACACCTTTACTTCTCACGTACTTATCACCATCCACTCTACTCAGATGGGACCATAAATAACTTTAAAACCTATCTAATTTACGACAGCACTTCAGGAAGCTGAGACCCATCATAATGAAGTATATTTAATTAAACTCCTCTACAGCAGTATATGTTATAGAACTATCTTTACCACAGTGCTGGAGTGTCGAAGCGAAAAACATGCGCACCTTAGAGCGAAAAAAGCCACAGTAATTTCGATAGTAAAGTTATATTTACACAACATATAAAAACATATCACTGACCAGTATATTATCTGCGTCAAGCTTTGTGTGGAAATCTAAATTTGTACAATGCAGAATTACACAATATAACTGCAGGTTTGGTTTGGTTTGGTTTTTAAGGCCTACTTTCATTGCACACAAACAACTCCATCAGTGCTCCGATCTCCTCCCTTAGATCACACAAGGAGGATCTCAGCACAGTGCACGAAATCGGTAGCACCGGCGAGAATCCCAATGTGGGTATATAAAAATCAAACATCCTATAAATGTTTTTGTGGTGGGTAGGTACCTAATTTTTAAATTTTGCCAGGGCAGCGGCCTTATGGCCTACTCTTTACGATTTCCAACGGCCGTGGGATTTGAACGTGCACAACTTGCACACGGGACCCTCCTGTTTTTCACCCTTATCCGAAAAGGTTTGGCATCCGATTTCACTACCCGGGAGACCTGGGGAGAGTATAACATAATTAGGGTCACTGGTTCTGAAAAAAAGTATCCACACATTATATTCCCTCAACTGGGAATCGAACTCAGTTCCTTTAGAATTCGAGACTGACGCCATACTTCTTTACCACTCCGACCCCAAACTGCAGGACACGTGGTTATGGTTGAAAGCCACCGTATATATATATATATATATATATATATATATATGTATATATATATATATATATATATATATATATATATATATATATATATAGAGAGAGAGAGAGAGAGAGAGAGAGAGAGAGAGAGAGAGAGAAAGAGAGAGAGAGAAAGAGAAAGAAAGAGAGAGAGATAGAGAGAGAGATAGAGAACGAACGAACGAACGAACGAACTGTATTTTCAAAGGGTTGAGAATTGGGCACGCAGGCCCGTCTGACATTCTGCCCTTCCTTTCTCTCGTCTTTTATACTGATTTCACGTATTCTCACATACATTTTACCCATCAATGTCAAGGAATTCAACGTTGTAAAGGTAAAATAATAGAAAACTCACATTCACAGTATCTAATTATAAACGTTAAATAACATATGTTGAAAAGTACAAACTAAGTATTACCATGAAATAAAATATGTTGAAAAGCACTAACATCATCATTAAACCTACATTCGATATTATATCATTTGTTCGGAGAAGTAATCACATTAGGGGGGCAGATAATCAGAGCTCATAAAGTATTCGAAAAGTTTACGATTGTATGAATATAGACTGAGGTTGTTATGTTTTAGATAATGTGGAAGATAGTTCCAAAGATGAGCAGTAGAGTAAGCTAAGCTTTTCTTGAATAAATCAAGCCTAGGCTTGTATTTTGTTAGAGAGAGAGAGAGAGAGAGAGAGAGAGAGAGAGAGAGAGAGAGAGAGAGAGAGAGAGAGAGAGAGAGAGAGAGAGAGAGAGAGAGAGACGGGAAAGCCCCGTGTTGCCCCCGGGGGCCTCTGATAAGGCAAAGAAGGAATAGAACTACTACTCCCTCAAGCATGTCGTAGAAGGCCACTAATATGAGATTGTGCATGATGCTGGTGACATGGTCATGTAGAACAAATGGCTACATAAATCAACCCTGTGAGAGCACATGAAAGCTTGGTGCAGGTTCTCTGCAAAGAGGGGGGGGGGGGGGGGGTTTTTTGCATTGGTGATCCACTGCACCATAAGGAGTGAAAATAAAAGTGTAATGATGCCCTGATGAATTACTGGAAACAAGAAAACTAACGGAAATAACAATATTTAATAATGATGTAAAATTTATTTATTCTGAAAACCGCGATTTTGGAATCTTCTTAATTTTTCAATCCGGATTCTTGATTATGTCCATGTTTGTCATCTGTATAAAAGTGTTAGTTTAAACTCTGATTCTTTTCGATAGATGTTTCTTCGCTGATATGCCAGTCTTTAGTTACTTATAATTGAAATTAGATTTGTTACTGAATTATCAACCGTTGATATTGACATAAAAAATGGCCAGTATATTATTTAAATATAAGTAATATGAAAAAGGAATAATTCGTCCGTACCAGGTACTCACCTTAACAGAACGTGCGTAGATACATCGTTTTCCAGTCACAACTGACAAAAGTTAAAATTATGTTTATCAGTGTTTGTTGGAGTTTAAAAAAAAGAAAGAAAGAAAGAAAATCTTGCATAGACGTTCTAAATATAGCTTCATAAACCGTTTCTATCTTTGTCGCATTTGGTAACATTTGGTAAACAGTTAAATTTGTGTACAGTGTGGTAATTCCTCTGTTCTAAAGTCAAATTTTAATGTCGTTTAACCGGACAAATCTGTGTGTAATCTCTTCCCGCTAACAGCATTACACTCGACGCCATCCAAAGACGAACAAGGCGACAGATGGGAAACAACATTTTACCGGGGGAAAAAAAATACTTGAGACAGCAAATGATTAGAGTAAATAATCAGATCGGAAAACAAATCTTTGAGAAGTCGACAAAATCGGATTTTCAGGTCCGCAAGTCACGGACGTCACACACAAAAAAAAGTTGTGTGCACGCACGTGAACGTAGATCTGCGTAAACCAACATTCTGCCGTCTTCGGAAAATGTCGGCCAAGTTTTCGTTGTCGGCTGTCTCCCCTTGCCTACCGTCTCAATATGCTTCATTCATTTGAGGGGACGTGGGGTGTTAGGACAAGTTGACCCATTTCCTTGATACAGGCACGAGGAAACTGCATTAACTTTTATATGTCCTTGTTACAGGAATGTGACCTTGACCCGAAAGTTTTACTTAATTACTTTACTATTTCGATCCTTCCTTGCCGTATGCTAGGTCCAGCTTCGAGAAGTGGGGTGACCAGGTTCCATTCGACGTCAGTCAAATTTTTGTAATCGCCCTTATCTGCCGTGTTTCCCTAGTTATAAGTAAATAATGTGCTTAAATTGCTCACTCTCTTTGGTGTTAAATAAAAAAAATTTTAAATGTTTTATTTAATATAGTTGTGGGGTCTGGCCTGGAAGAAAACTGAATTTTTCAATCTCTTATTTGACCTTCAGCTCTTATTGAGTCTTAATGTCTTGTCAGTTGAGCAATGGAAGGTCGAGGAGAGTACCATTATTGGGCTGTGCTTAGGGCATCAGTTAGCCTCAATCCGGCCCTGGCTACGTTTATATATATATATATATATATATATATATATATCTATATATATATATATATATATGTATATATATATATATATATATATATATATATATATATATATATATATATATATATATATATATATATATATACTGTTATAGGAACTTAATGATAACAGAACGGGCTCTATTCTCATGACATGGCCAATCAACGTCATCTTCTGTCTTTCATTTATAACACACAAGGACGGGAAACTCAAGCCTGTAAACAGTAAATAAATATTAGACAAACATAAAGGTATGTTTTCAGGCACTCGTAAGAAATAAAGAAGTAGAACACTAGACAACAGAAAAACAACAGACGAAGACCCGTCTTCGAAGCATCATTTTTTGGTGATGCCTAGATGGCAGGGAGGATAGTGTGATTCGCTTGCATAGCTAGGAGGGTTGTCGAACAGAAGGTCCTGGGTTCGAGTCCTGGATTAGCCACACACGTCTGTTGTTTTTCTGTTGTCTAGTGTTCTACTTTATTTCTTACGAGTTCTTGAAAACATACCTTTATGTTTGTCTAATATTTATTTACTGTCTTTCTATATATTTGATGAATGATGTAGTTCCTACAATTTTTGTCTGACGTCAACATTTCTTGTGCTGTCTTTTTTGGTAACATTAATGGCTTATCTCAAATACTGTATTTCCTCTGCTGATGAAAATTCTACATCGGAGCATAAACGGCCCGATATTCACAAAATTCGGACTGGAAAAGTTAAAGGACTACGAGAAAAAGGAATTTAACTAAAACAGCGATATTGATTGTTAGCGTGCTAAGTGGCAAGAAAATCTAATTAATAAACTTCATGAACAAGACATACATAGAAAGATTCGGCCTGCAGACATTTGAAAATAAGGAACACAACACCAAGGAGATTCACGAAAGTTTGTGCTGATGTGGAGTGGAGTAGACAATGATGTAAGAGCAAAACATGGCGTGGGATTCTTAATTATTCCGAGTAAGCAAAGCCTAGCATGAAAATATTACGTGACACACGCAAAAACATTTAGTATAATTGTTAATTTGATTGGTACACTCAGCAATAAGTACATGAATGAGGTAGAAGTGGCTAAGAGGTGTGGCGTCCGCCTCGAGTTCTAAAGGAACCGTGTTCGATTCCCAGTAGAGGGAATATAATTTATGGAAATGTTTTTTTCAGAACCAGTGATGTCATACTCCCCCCTGGTCTCCTGGGTAGTGAGATCGGATACCTAGCCTTCTTGGATAAGGGCGAAACAATAGGAGGGCCCGTGTGCAAGTTGCACACGTTAAAAATCCCATGGCAGTTGGAAATGTGACAAAATTTAAAAATTAGAAACCTACCCACCACAAAATTATTTATAGAATGTGTGATTCCGCCATTTACGTCCAGGTAGACTAGAGCGAGATGCTACCAGGATTTGAACGCGGTAAATTTTTCGCGAGAAGCAAAGCGAAGCTCCAATCTACCCTGCTCTAAATAGGTACACGACTCTGTTCTTGAGTTAGAACATGCAAACAACAGCGAGGAAGAGACCTGGTCACCCCACCTCATAAAGTCAAGCTTTAGTATGATGAAGTCTCTAACACTTCACTCCCCCTACGGTAGTATCTGCTATGTGACCACCGTTACCTTTTATCGTGAGAATACAACCCCACATCTGCAGTCATCAGAAGCGTAGCCCAGACAGACCATCTTAACTACGCAACGATTATGGTCCAGTGGAATCTCCTCCAGCCAACTGTTATGTATCACAAATGTTATGACTAAGTCCCCGCCACATTCCTTTGAATGTAGTCGTACGTGATAATTGCCTTGATGTTGCTTTTGTCGACCCTTGATAAGCTGAAGAGCTCTTGAAGAGATAAAGTTAATCAAATGCAATCCGTTCGTGTTTCATTGACTATCTGAACTTTTAAACAATTTCTGCAATTGTTTCATTCCCCTGTGTCAAATATTTCGTGCTGTTTTGTTCATATAGGGTGATAAGAATTTAAAAGATATGTATCAATGATTTTTATTTAATCTCGTTTCACTTGGACTTTTGATATAAATGTCCCATTTTCCTTGGACTTTTGATATAAATGTCCCGTCTTCCTTGGACTTTTGACAGAAATGTCCCGTTTTCCATGGACTTTGTATATAAATGTCCCGTTTCACTTGGACTTGATATAAATGTCCCGTGTTCTCTAGACTTTTGATAGAAATGTCCCGTTTTCCGTGGACATTGTATATAAATGTCCCGCTTCACTTGGGCTTCTGCTTCTGTATGGACATTTCCCATTTCACTTGGACTTTTGTTCGTAAACGCCCCGAGAGCGTCTGTATGGAAATGTCCTGTTTCACTTGGATATCTGTATAGAAATGTCACATTTCTCTTTGACTTTTGTATGGAAAAGTCACAGTTATCTTGGACTTTTGCATGATAATGTCCTGTTTCAAATTCAAGATCTCTACTTGTGCGTGTTATCTTCATAAGCAAGGCTGCAATCGAGAACGACAATCAACGCAGCGAAGTCTGGGAAAGATACACACACAAACACATACAAACAATCATATTCCTGGCATAGGTATTCAAATATATTCATCATCATCATTTTTCTATGCGCACCGTATACCGCTGCAGCTGGTCCTATCACATGCTCCTACAGAGGTGGTTTCTGTGGAAATGAGTTTGGCATGATGAGATTGCCAGCTTCATGCACAACTCTCATTAGCCGTCTTGAACGACATGCCTGAAGGCACAGTAGACATATTCTTTCTGTGTATCTTCAGAGATCCCCGCTAACCATACGGGAGAAAATGTGTCCATGGATTTAACTTATATATATATATATATATATATATATATATATATATATATATATATATATATATATATATATAGAGAGAGAGAGAGAGAGAGAGAGAGAGAGAGAGAGAGAGAGAGAGAGAGAGAGTTAATTTTAGTTGTTTGCTCTCACTTTGCGTATTCAGTTTTCTCAACAAAACCAATTTAATTTTTCTCTCATCATCATCAGCTGCTATCTTCACATCGAAGGTCGACTGCAATGGCTCTCCAACGTCTCCTGTCTCTTGTCTTGATGGTGCGCTCCACAGATGTTCAGCAATCATTATTTCAGTGCCACTGTTACACTCATCAGTAGTTCCTATCTTTAAGTTGTTGAATAGATGGTTTCCCAATCTGGTATGGCGTGTGCTAAGTCTGAAGATTACAACTTGTTCAATTCTGCTGAACTGGTAAGGAGTCGTCCACATATAACGCCACGAAATGTTTGCCATCTCAGTGTTACGTGGAGAGATCGGGCTAATGACCTCTGTCCATGAAGCACTATTTTTGTAGTGCCTATTTTGCAGAAGGGATAGTAACGTATCACTCCAGTAGCGAGGTGGTGGTGTCGTTCGAAAGATCCTGGGTTCGATTCCCGGTAAACCTATCATTGCTGTTGTTTTTCCGTTGTCTGGTCTCCTACTTCTTTATTTCTTACGAGTGCCGAAAGATAAATTTGTGTATTATTTATTTATTTATTTACTGTTTACAGGCCTCAGCTTTTCACTACTTATTTGTTTAAACGACTATGAGGATGGAGGAGGTTACACAATCTATTTTGTTTCGAAATCATTAATGAAAAAACGAGCCTCACTCGTATTTTGCGTGACGTCCCATTTTTTCCAAACCTCCGCCTCCTTCTCTGTGACGAAATACTTTTATTCTTTTTTTCTGGTCTTTCTCTCTACTCCGGTATTATTATCTACCACTCTTCCTAAGTGCTAATTCTACCAGTGTGTATGGTTAACGCTTTCATAATTCAAGGTTTTCTTATCGCATCTTGTTCTAATCTTTTACTCCTTTACTAATTACCTTGATTACTTCACATGTTTCGACACAACACCGACTTTTCCTTGTACATATAGAAGGTGCCACATTGAATCTTGTCTTATCGCCAGCTTCAGACGGAGTAAAATTCTAAACTGAGCGAGATCCCTATTGTTAATTTAGACTTCTTGTCTGGGAAGATACACAAACATGTTGTTCGCAGTGGTCCAGTATGGATGGACATACGTTACTTAGAGATAAGGCAGCAGTTAGCAAATATGCAGTGCCCAAAACACGGTGAATGACAGTCTTGGTAAAGATTAAGAAGCGGACAGTAAGATAATAAATTTGATGTTCGAGCCTAATAGCTTCCGCCCAGACCTTATTGTGATCAAAAATTACAAGAAAGTGACATCCTGGAGAAGATTATCAGTAATAGGTCTATGAAGTAGTGAGCTGTAAACATGATAAATACCCACGGACCTAGCAAGACCTTATAAGAAGTTGAGTTTGAAAACAATATTTTATGTGTCATGTAGAACGTTTTACATGAGAGATGCAGGTGGGTAGATGAACCCTTACCAAAATCAGACAATTTATTTACGATATGTTGCGTAATAAATTCTCGCAACATCGTTTTATTTCAATATCTGTTTTATAACGCAAGGGCAACAACTGCTTGAAATCTATAGTCACTTTTCTCGGTAAGCATTTGTCTTCTCGCGTTAGTATCGAATGCAGTTAACTTTTGAGCTGTGGTCATTTTTGCGCTGGACTGCGCATGACTTGTCTTGTTGTTTGGTCGATCGGTTTCCGCCCACCACTAGTGGGAGTGAGCGATTTGGAATGGCGAAAGAGATGCCTCGTTGAAGAGGGGATCTCCGCTATTTTTGTTCTGTCAGGGATGTGTAGTCCTCTTATGGATATTTCGTTTAGTCGAGATAATACCTCTAGTGTTTTCCCACATGTCGGGAGGCGTGATATTTCTGTGTATTTCATGAAAGCAAGGTAAATTGACTTTTTCCATTAACTCTATCGATTTTGGGTCGTGAGCGATTTCGATTCATAGCCTGTCTCCGAAAGTCGTCGTCACGAGATGTTCTTTCCCAGCTCACATGTCGCTGCATTGTACTGCATCGGTTGATGCAGGTTCCAAGGACCATTACTTGCTACTTTGTTAAATGAACTAGGTTTAGAAAACCTTTATTATCTAGAGGATATTCTTGAGGACATTATTTATACTTCGGCAGACGTGTCTGTCTTGCTGAAGTCAAACTAAGGAGAGTGAACTGATCTCATACATCTGGTTATCTCCTGGCTGTTATAGAAAAGGATGGAGTTGTTCATCTGACTACATTTACAGCACTTTGAAATATAACATGCATCTGACTCATCATTGTAATGCTGTCTACCGTTTATTGCTGTATTGAATGTTGCTGTGATAATGACTGTTTGATGTGCCTACACATTTGCGTAACCATTTTGTCACTGTGGCGTCCACAATAAATAATGAAGAAAAACGTCAACGGCTGTTTCAAGACTCATTGACTTTATACGTCGTGAGTTTACTGACGTCCTATGTGGATTGCCCTGTTATTGTTGCATGAACATTGTTTTGACTGAACACATCTACACACTACACAAAACCAGACATGCGGATGCCATCCATCATCATATGGCATCACGCATCATTTGGTGGCCATAAGCTGGTTTGATTCTGGTACTAGCAAACACGGGGTCCCTTACCCACTTCATTTTCAACAAGAATTCATCAGCATCCTTCAAGAAATTAACATTCTTCAATACAGTCAACATCTTCAAAATTTTCAAAGTACTCGGCGTTGCCCGGTAAAAGTCAAAATTTCAACTTTTGACGGAAACAAGAATTTGACAGTACCCGGCGTTGTTACATGTTGCCGGATAACTCGGACTGCTGTTATCTTTTACGCAAGTCAAGCAAGTTGCTGCTGTCAAGGTTCCAGTGCTGTCGTTTTTTGAGAAGGTCAAGTGCCGGTTGAAACGGGTTGTTTTCTGAAGAAGGCCAAGTACCGATTTCCATCAACTTACTTTTGGATTAGAAGGTCAAGTGCCGAAACAACTCAACACACAGTATTTCGGAAGCTCTTGTACCATCGTGTTAGCAGTGGAAGCAGTTCAGATGTGCCATCATCGTTGGAGCTTCGCTCTTTAGGACGTTGATTGACATCCGTTTTTCTGCTGTTCTACGATTGGAAGCCTTTAAGTTAAGTGGCCTGTTTGTATGTAAACTGTGCCCTTATACTTCTGCTGAGTCTTCTGTGTATCATCTCATTCTATATATTATATGTCTATATGTTATTTGTATATTTATATGTTTATATATTTCAGCGGGTTCTCGGTTGGGTGGTGTCTCCGTTAGATTATGCCACGTCATAGAGGTCGTCTATTGTGAGCGTTTTCTGTAGGGTTTGCAAATTTCCGATACTGGAATTTGCTAAGCGACTTCTGTTGCTATTTATGTTAGCTGTGATGACATGTTTTAATATTGTTTTCGTTATTATTTCACATTCTTTAGTTTTGTTGTGATTTGTTTGTATTTGTTAGCCTACTCTTGTCTATAATTTAGTTTCATACAACATTTTTGTTTATACACTGTGGTGTCATGTATTTTGTTTAATTCTATCGCAGATATCGTCACATTTTTTGTGATATTTCATTAATTTCTGCTTTATTTTTAGTTGATTTCTGCGAAAGTTTTTGTATTGTTGCTGATCTTTGTTATTGTTTACATTGTTATTGTTTACATTGTTTGTATTGTTTACATTTTCAATGTTTACATTCTGCATGTGTTTACATAGTCATTGTTTACAGTTATAGTAATTAGTTAATGGGCTATGCTAATGCACTGTTACTACTATACTGATGATAAATGAATGATGAATAGTGTCGTGCACTATTGAATGAGAAGTGCACTTATGATCAAGATTTGAGTGCTGATATTTCATATACAAGTTCTTTGATTGGAGACTTGTTTCCCACAGAGACTGGGATAATATAATGTGATGTGAATATACAAGTGCTTAATTAAGACTTGTTACACTTAGGTTTGAAATAAATTAGTTAATTATTTCAGGTTTTGGACTCATATGTTAGACAACATGTCTACATTTGAGCACTTTATTGAGCAGGGTAAATTGCTTGGGAAGACTGGTGATAAGTTAGAAGAATTTGCAACTGCTCGATATGATAAAGCAATGGAAGCTGAACAAAAGAAACTGCATATGGAAGCTGAACAAAAGAAACTGCAGATGCAGGTGGATGAAAAGAGATTCCAAATGGAAATGGAAAAAAAAAAAGGGAATCAGAAGCTGAGGAAAGAAAGCTACAGCTAGAGGCTGAGAATAAAAGACTTGAAAAAGAAGCTGAAAATAAAAGACTTGAAAAAGAAGCTGAAAATAAAAGACTTGAAAAAGAAGCTGAAAATGAAAGACTTCAAATGCAGGCTCAAGCTGAAGAAAGGAAGTTACAAAGAGAGTCTGATGAGAGGAAAGCAAAAATGGAACATGAAGAAAAACTCTTAGCTTTAGAGTTGGAGAAATTGAAATTGACGAGCATGAGTAATGGTAATGATTCAAACAAGGGTTCATCTTCTGGGAAGGCTAATAATGATACTTTTAAGATTAAGTTACCAACATTTAGTCCTTCCAGTGATGACATAATGTTCTATCTGGACAGATTTGAACAAGCATGTACAGCTCATAACATAGACAAAGCAAAATATGTTTATCAGTTATCAGGGATACTGACAGGTAAAGCTCTAAGTATATTAAATATGGTGGATGAACCTGACAAGAGCAATTATGAGGTTGTCAGGGCCGCTTTGTTAAAGAAATATCAGCTTAACGAAGACGGCTATCGTCTACAATTTAAAAACATGTTACCTGAAAATGGAGTTGAATTCTCCGAGTTTATTGCAAGAATACGCATTACTTTCTCACGATGGGTTGAACTATCTAAGACGGAAAAAACTTATGAAGGACTTATGGACTTAATACTTAGAGACAAAGTCATGTCGTCTGTCAATGAGTCTTTCCTTGCTTTCCTTCATGAACGTAAACCTAAAACAATAAAAGAAATGGAAGATTTCTGTTGCCAATACGTAACTGCGCACCCACACATAACCATGGGTAACTCTAAGGTGAAAGAAGGTTTACCAGTTGCTTCGGCAGCTCCGTATGGTCAAAACTTTGCTCGTAGATCCCAACAAAATTTTGATAGAAAGGGCAGCGGTAATTTCTGTCAAAAATCATGGAAACCAATTTCATGGTGATTCTTCTTCGAAGAATTGGAGACAACCTGATAGTGGTCGTTACTATCACCCTAATAATTATAAGCATTTCAAAAGAGGATATGGTAATAGAGGTTATTCCTGCCGAAGACCTCAGAACCAAACAAATAGATGTTCGCATCAATGTGAACATGATAGTAATCGTGGAAACTGGAATTCGAACCAGTATAACAATTACAATAGAGACAATAATAACTGCAGAGATAATAATAACTCTGATAACTTCAGAGGTAATAATAGTCGGGGTAGATCTCAACACAAAAAAAAAGAGATATCAGCAGGCTAATGCTGTACAACAGGAAACTGAGGGAGCCTGTAATCATGTTGTTGATAGTAAAAACTTTGACGCTGTCACTAGTTCTGCTTTTGACTTTGAGGGAGCAAACAAATGCCCCCAATGCAGTACTTTATTCGAACCGGGTACCATAACTACTTTGAGTTGTGGTCACCCACTTCCCGCTCTTCCTGCTGCTGTTGCGCATGACGGGAGGGGTTCTTTAATTCTACATAAGGGTCTTGTTAATGATACTCCGGTCTCACTACTTTTCGATTCCGGATGCACCACTATTGGTGTTAGACAATCGCTTGTAGATCCATCTTGTGCTACAGGAAGGGTTATTAAAATGTGTCACATTTGGCGGCACTCTAGAAAAATATCCTACTGCTGTAATTCGCATTGCCACTCCTTTCTTTACTGGAGATGTGCATGCTTGTCTCTTACCTAATCCTATTGCGGACCTTATTATTGGTCGTATTCACGGAGTTAGGGAGTGTACCCCACAGCAGATTGCTGCTTGGGAAGATAATAACATGCAAGCTACAAATGCAGTAATTACAAGAGCACAAGCTCTACAAACACCCGAAACTTCACTGAATAGTGATAATGAAGTTGATAGCCAAGATAGTCACTTAGTAATTACTCGTGACTCTTTCATAAAATTGCAAGAAGAAGATCCTTCTTTAAAAAAATTCTTCGTTCTTGCGAAGAAAGGTGATCCGAATCAGGATACAAATAGAAAATCTTGGATTGCAATGAGAAACGGCGTACTTGTACGTATGGTACAAGATTCGACTACGTCGGCACATTCGCAAATTCTTGTTCCCAAGAGCATGAGAGTCCAAATATTACAACATGCTCATGACTCGCAATGTGCTGGACATATGGGTTTTGCCCGTACGAAGTCGAGAGTCCTTGCGGCTTTCTTTTGGCCTTTTGTCAATAAGGACATTCGTATTTACTGCCGATCATGCAAGGTATGTCAGGAGGTCAAATCTAGAGGGGACCACGACATGCTGCGCCTATCCAGGCTGCTGACATTCCTATTCGGCCGTTTCAGAAAATGGCCATAGATATTATTGGCCCTTTTAAGGTCAAGTCGGCCAGAGGACATCAGTTTATCCTTACATGTGTCGATATGTGCACACGTTGGCCAGAGGCTATTCCTCTTAAGAGCATATCTACTACAGATATCGCAGATGCTCTTTGGTTGATATTTTCTCGCTTGGGGTTCCCCAGAGAAATATTGTCAGACCATGGCACTCAACTCATATCTGACACTATGTCACAGGTAATGTCTACCTTACATATTGAACGATCTCTCAGTAGTATCTACCATCCTATGTCTAATGGGTTAGTTGAGCGTCTGAATAGAACGCTCAAGACTTTGCTTGGTAAGATAACTGAAGATCATCCTCAAGATTGGGACAGGGTTTTACCCGCGGCTCTCTTTGCCTATAGAGAAGTCCTAATGAACACACAGGATTTTCTCCCTTCGAACTTGTCTTTGGCGCGCGTCCACGCGGCCCTATGTCTTTATTACACGATCTCATCACTGCCGATGATATTAGCGATGAAACTCAATCCTCATATGAGTATGTCATTGCTCTTAGACAAAAGATCATTGAGGCATGTAAGCTAGCAACTGCTTCATCAGAAATTGCTAAAGAGAAGGCAAGGCAGTTTGCTAACAAGAATAGATGTCTACGACAACTTTGTCCAGGTGACAAAGCATTCGTCCTACTCCCCAGTAGGGAAAATAGACTTCTTATTGCATGGAAAGGTCCGTATGCAATAGTCTCTCGGATTTCCGATGTTGACTATGTGGTCGATATTGATGGAAAGCATAAAACTTTCCACATAAACATGCTTTCGGAATTTCACGAACGTCCGGACTATTTGCTGCCTATTTTCCAGGCAACGGATGATGCTCCTGCACCTCACGGTCATTATTCATCCCTGTCTGTCATTCAGGATGAGGAAGCTACCTTCTCTGATGTCAACCTTCCCCTTCCAGTGGTTCCATTACATTCCACGGAATCTTGGAAAAAACGTTTCTGTTTCTCCTAATCTTTCTGGTGACGAACATCGACAAGTCTCGTCGATGTTACAAACATTTCAGGATGTTCTCACTGACATTCCTGGACACACAGATGTCATAGAACATGACATAATTCTTACCGACAATAATCCAATTAGGGTTAGGCCGTATCCCATTCCTATACACTTTCAGTCGCAAGTGGAAAAGGAATTGGATGAAATGATTCAATTAAATATAATTGAACCATCGACTTCACCATATTCTTCTTCCATGGTTATTGTCCGGAAGAAGGATAAGAACATACGAATTTGCGTTGATTATCGCAAATTGAATCAGGTCACAAAGTTCGACGCTGAACCGATGCCTTTGTTAGAAGATCTACTGATTAGACTTTCTAATTCTAGATTCTTCACTAAACTTGACTTGTCTAAAGGTTATTGGCAAGTGCCTTTAGCAGAGCATGCCAAACCTCTTACTGCTTTTTCTACACCTAGGGGTCTATTTCAATGGAACGTTATGCCTTTTGGTCTCATGAACGCCCCTGCCACTTTCGTTCGCATGATGCGTCGAATTCTGTCACATCGTTCGGATGTCATCGCATACTTAGATGACATCTGTCTCTTCAGTGATACCTGGGAAGATCACTATTTAGGGTTATATGACTTACTGTCCACTCTACGTGAGAATAATTTGACAGCAAAACCTTCTAAAGCTTTTGTTGGTTTTGGTGAAATCTCTTTCCTGGGTCATCGTGTTGGTCATGGTCTCTTGAAGACAGAAGACCACAATACTTCCAAAATACTGAACATCTCTGTTCCTAAAACGAAGAAACAAGTTAGGAGTCTCTTAGGTTTAATTCAATTTTATGGGAGATTTATTCCAAATTTATCTTCGATCATGGCACCTCTCTCAACATTGTTGAAGAAAGGTTCGCCTAATCTGGTCCGTTGGTCTGAAGAATGCCAATCTTCACTAGACCAAATCAAGAATATATTTTCTTCTCCTCCCATCTTAAAGATTACCTACTCTTGATAGGACTTTTGTTCTTCGGAGTGATGCTTCATCCACTGGGATTGGAGCAGCACTGATGCAAGAATATGCAAATACTCTGCATCCTGTTATGTACATTTCTAGAAAACTAAATGCGGCAGAGAGGAACTACTCGGTTTTAGACCGTGAGTTGTTAGCGATGGTTTGGTCAATTCTAAAGCTACAAAGATTCCTCCTGGGCGCACATTTCATTCTAGAGACTGATCAGAAAGCTCTTACAGCTATTCAGACTAAGAATTTGAAGAGTTCGAGATCCACTCGATATGCTATAGCTCTTCAACCTTTTCACTTCACGGTACGAGCTATCCGTGGTGCGGATAATGTGATGGCTGACATTTTGTCTAGATGCCCACATGACTCCAACTAATACTTCTGTCCTATATTTCCATATATTACAGAGTCATAACACACCTATATTTCTACAATAGATTAGCACATCTGTACTTACTCTATATGTACACACTATCGTGCTTTGTTGTCATCTTCTTCTGTTCGTTTTTTAAGATGATAGAGGAGGACTGAGTAGTTAATATAAGGGCCGTTAGTTTACTAAACAGCCACAATTATTAATAATGTATTGTACCTTATGAAGCATATTAGTTATTAATTAGCATTATATTGCTTGTACTTTCTCAGAATGTCATTGTTGAGCTGAGGACTTACCTTACGAGTTCTAGATTGTGTACTTACCCTCGGAATACCAGAGCATATGTCCTGGATCGTCATGTAGTTTAACTTTACTATGTACTTATGTCATTACATGTCAAAGAATGTACTATTTAAATTTTCCTATCAGATTTGTACATCCATTTTTAAAGACAATATTAGAGTATGCTGTTTAATGATGATTATAGTAACTTGCATACGTATATTGTGTTTACATGCTAACGTGATGTGTGTTGGTGACACCTCCCCGATGTGAATATTTTTTGAGACATATTTTTTTTTCTGTTGAGGTATATCCTCACCAGACACTCTATAATTAGCCTATTGTTTGGCAATTTAATTAATTATCAGCGCATAATTCGTGCGTTTTGAGCCGCTTATCGCTTGCTCTTTGATATTGAAAAAAAAAAATATGTTCCACATTTTTTTTTTATCGGGAGGAGGTGGTGATATGTTGCGTGATAAATTCTCGCAACATCGTTTTATTTCAATATCTGTTTTATAACGCAAGGGCAACAACTGCTTGAAATCTATAGTCACTTTTCTCGGTAAGCATTTGTCTTCTCGCGTTAGTATCGAATGCAGTTAACTTTTGAGCTGTGGTCATTTTTGCGCTGGACTGCGCATGACTTGTCTTGTTGTTTTGGTCGATCGGTTTCCGCCCACCACTAGTGGGAGTGAGCGATTTGGAATGGCGAAAGAGATGCCTCGTTGAAGAGGGGATCTCCGCTATTTTTGTTCTGTCAGGGATGTGTAGTCCTCTTATGGATATTTCGTTTAGTCGAGATAATACCTCTAGTGTTTTCCCACATGTCGGGAGGCGTGATATTTCTGTGTATTTCATGAAAGCAAGGTAAATTGACTTTTTCATTAACTCTATCGATTTTGGGTCGTGAGCGATTTCGATTCATAGCCTGTCTCCGAAAGTCGTCGTCACGAGATGTTCTTTCCCAGCTCACATGTCGCTGCATTGTACTGCATCGGTTGATGCAGGTTCCAAGGACCATTACTTGCTACTTTGTTAAATGAACTAGGTTTAGAAAACCTTTATTATCTAGAGGATATTCTTGAGGACATTATTTATACTTCGGCAGACGTGTCTGTCTTGCTGAAGTCAAACTAAGGAGAGTGAACTGATCTCATACATCTGGTTATCTCCTGGCTGTTATAGAAAAGGATGGAGTTGTTCATCTGACTACATTTACAGCACTTTGAAATATAACATGCATCTGACTCATCATTGTAATGCTGTCTACCGTTTATTGCTGTATTGAATGTTGCTGTGATAATGACTGTTTGATGTGCCTACACATTTGCGTAACCATTTTGTCACTGTGGCGTCCACAATAAATAATGAAGAAAAACGTCAACGGCTGTTTCAAGACTCATTGACTTTATACGTCGTGAGTTTACTGACGTCCTATGTGGATTGCCCTGTTATTGTTGCATGAACATTGTTTTGACTGAACACATCTACACACTACACAAAACCAGACATGCGGATGCCATCCATCATCATATGGCATCACGCATCACTATTGGTTAGGCATTTGAGATGCTTATATAAGCTGTTCTTGATTGGACTTCTCGTCTACGAAGCAATAGTGGTCAATCAATCAATACCCTTTAGCTTCCCAAGGAGCATATGTCTTCAACAAACACATGCCAAGTCTTCCTGTCCTATGCCATCCACTCAAGTTCTTTCCATGTTTTCCTAATCATTTTCACCTCTGTCTCCAGTTCTCTTCTCCATGTATTTTTTGGTCTACCTCTGCGTCTCTTTCCTTGTGGATTCCAGAACAAGGACTGCTTAGTAACGCTATCATTTCTGCTGCTACCTGTGCAGTTTTCCCTTGTTCACATAGAGGGCGAATATTCCAGGTGCCAAGCCTGGAGATTTTCCTAGACGAAAAAAGGTTAGTCGGCAACCCAGATTCCTTTCGGCTTTCTCTAAGCTGCTTCGTGCGCCTCCTTTCCAGAGGATCTTCTTCTGTCTTGGGCGGCTGAGTTGATTTATATTCTTTATTTGACTTGTCCATGTTTGTTGAAGTTTTTGTGGTTAACAAGTTTTTTAGGGGATGTGTTAACCCTTCTTAGTGGCTTTTTACGACATGCATGATAGGGTACAGTGTTACTATTCTTTGCTCCCCTTTCGGGCCTCGGTAACACACAAGTGAAAGTATTAGGGGTGTGTGAGCGAAAATATTCGTTATAACCTAGCGCCATGTAAGCCTACTTCACTGACTTCAAATTTCTTCACAGAGATAAAATAGACAGCCTGGAACGCATAATATCAGAACCCAAATATAGGACAGGCCAGAGGACCGGACGTGAATTCTATGATTACAAGAGAAGTACTAGAGAGTTCTAGGATTTTAGTTCAAGTCTATAAGTTAGACACCTAACCCACATGAAGAGACGGCATCTTAAATTAGTTGCCCGACAATATTAGGACGTTTCCTTTGCAATAAGCCTGTGTTTATTTAATTCGCTCGAAAAACTCGAGGTAAATTATAATATGTATTTTATCATTTCACATTTTGCATTTTTGACAGGTATAATGTGCTTGTGGGTGTACAGTGGCATATGAAGCTTGTAACCTCATCTCTGTAAATAACTTGACACACGAACTGCCACTGCAAGAGATGGTGACTCCTTCGTGCGGGTTTCGTCATAAGGAACCAACAGCAGAGGTGGTTTCAGACTCTATAGAGAGCAGGGAGTGGATATAATATCATGGTGTACATAGTTATTAGACAAACACTTTACGAAACTTTATATATATATATATATATATATATATATATATATATATATATATATATATATATATATATATATATATATATATATATATATATATATATATATATATATATAACTAAGCACTCAGAGAGGGTAAAATATTCTGAGGAAGATGGAAGTGATGGATGGAAGCGGAGGGCGCTAGATGCTCATATCAATACTCAAAAGAGGCATTTGTGTTCCTCTTAGTTTGTGGTACAAGTTGGTGGTTCAAGGTGCCAGCAGTCGACACTAGACAGCAACAACAGACTGGTCTTGAAGACGCTTGACAACCTCTGTGATTACCTTATACGTGTTGCATGAGATGAGTTACGCCACCAGATTTGACTACAGAAGAGAAGTACAGTCCGAAGCACTTGTGGGAACCAACAGCGGCTGAAGCAGACGCCAACCAACCTAACCCATACTGGAACATAAATACTATAACAGCGCAACCACTGGACATTTCTAATCTTTTCACTAAGTCCACCACAGTTTAAATCTGCGGATGATGATCAATATCATTGTTTTTTTTAAATCTAAAACAAAGTTTTGAATCTTGTTAAACTCTAAGTGATTATTAATCCCGTTTATCTGTAAATTTAATCTATAGTTGAATTAATCACTATTCAGTGAATCGTATGTCTGCACCCGTATGACTCATATTGTTTAAAATACATAAACGTATTAAGCTATAACATTAATAGTTGCTGATCCACCTTCAGCTGGGCGCTCAAAAACCACGAGTCAAAATTTCCTAATCGACGGAGCGGGAGAATATAAGTTCATGACAGCTTAGATGATGTCAGTTGTTATGCTTGGTGTTCTTTAACATCCTATGAGGTCCCCTTGAATAGAAGCATCATTCTTCTATTTATATCTCTACCAAGAGTAACTTTGAGCGAACTTTGATACCTATGAACACCCTCATCTTTATACGCTAAATGTGAGCATTGATGAACCACTACTGTGGGGCAGGGGAGACAATACACGTTACATTCACCCTAACGTCCCACTACATTTTAGACACCCTTTTCCTCCCATTCCCCCCCCCCCCCCCACTTCGTGGAAGTTGTCACGGAACTGCTTCCCTACTTTGCAGTAGTGGTCCAACAGTGGCCAAAACTAAAGAGCATCTAATATGGGCCTTCAAATGTGACTACCTTCGCACAAGATTACTCTTGGCAGAGTTGTAGATAGAAGGATAATGATGCTTCTATCTCAAGGGGGTGTTCATAAGATATTTCAGAAGAACAGTGGTGCATTGGCAGGGCATTTGTTAACTTATATCTGTCAGCCGCCTTTTATGAAAAATTATGCAATTATTAATTTCAGCTCGTTCAAGCCACCACCCTGATTTACTCAGTCGAATTCTTCTTATTATGGTATAGCTCTGTTTAGAGTGTATTTAGTAAATTGACTGAGACATACATGCAGTACTTTCAAAATGATTAAATCGAAGTTAAATTTCTATAATTACAAATAACAAATTTAATAATCATCTAAGTTTTAACAGTTAAAAAAATGAATAATAATTGATCAGGAAAAATATCATCACTGTTGTGATGGACTGGTTTTTTTATGTAAGAAGTCGCTTTGCAGCTTATAGATTTCACTTAGCTGCCAATGGTAGTTTTTTCTCCCGCTGAGATATTTTGGGTTCTTCGCAGATAGGTCACCGGAGTTCTCGCGTCTCTGGTCAAGATTGTAGGGCGCAGCACGTTCCTAGAAATGGCAGGGAGTGTCTACGAAGAGCGTCCCTCGTTTTTAAGCTCAGGCCACGTTTCCCTTTTTGTTCCAGAGATATTACCCTCAACTGGTACCACCAACAACTGTGGTAAAAGAATAGAAACAAAACGCTCTCCTGAGTTTTGCGTTTTCCGACACATAGTTATGGGTTCGTTTCTCATATTCCACCTCCTATCTACCTCAGACTTTACACTCGATGATAATTAAACTTAATCCCTCGAGAGGAATCTTTCTTTACATTGAAATTGAATAGCTTTTTGTTTACTTTACATTCAAATGAAAAGATTAATAGCATAGATTGAATATGTTTTCATTTACATCTACACTGATTGAAAAGCTTTAAAACATCCATTAATTTTAAAGCGCATGTTTAAATAGACATTTACACTGGTTTGAAATTGAAATATTATAATTAGAATGTACATCATTTCTTTCATGTTTCCCTCCCTGCTCCATATGGAACTTGGGACTATCTATGCTTTTTAGTTCTCTTTGAAAAACTAGCAATAAAGCAGTCACCAGCCCTTGCAGTGGTGGTTCATGAATTCATTGTTCTAAATGATGAGGTTACCAGCCTCAAATGACTTGGACATCCATTTAGCAAATTTCACATATCAATATTCACGTCCCAGTATATATATATATATATATATATATATATATATATATATATATATATATATCTATATATATATATATATATATATATATATATATATATATATATATATATATAGATATATATATATAGATATATATATATATATATATATATATATATATATATATATTAGTTCACATGTTAGTAATGAAAATTATAAAATGTAAAATGCACAACTTACGCCAATCTTGGCTCACAGACTGTTTGCTCAGATGAATAAGGGACTTGACTAGGCCTCTTGCACGTGTTCTTTGGGTCGTTAATTTAACACGTAGATTCCCTCTATGACTCCATGTTTTCAGTTTCCTCAGATCCCGGTTGCTTATTAAATGATAGAGCTTTCCTTGGCTGTTTAAGTACTTAAAAATACTATAATAAAAGTCCGGTCTGAAAAATGGAATTCTGAATTCTAACTTCTGGCAGTCTGGTTTCGTCTTGGCAAGCGATCTTCACAGCGTCTTAAAACTGTGAAAAGGTCAGGTTATTTAGCCCTTCTTTCCCCCCCCCCCCCCCCCCCCCCCCCCCCCCCCCCCCCCCCTCCTCCCCGCCCCCCCCAATTTGTTTTGTTACGATGATATGACAGCTCCAAGCGTTTCAAACATGCTTGTTGTGTGGGGTAATTTCAAAATTATTTCCGCCTGAAATAATAAGCGTGATGCAAAAGGTCACATCTATAAATGGAATAAAAACATCCGATCCTCTCTCGACCATGTTTACAAAAAAAATTATTATTACTTTGGAGCCGCGGTATCGCAGTGGTTAGTGCACTGGCTTCCTAGCTCGGTGGTCCATAGTTCGATTCCCAGTTGAGGTGGGATTTTTTACACGGCAAACGGCTCTGGGGTCTACCCAGCCTAAAAAATTGAGTACCAGAGCAACTCTGGGAAAGTAAAGGCGGCCGGCGTGATGCTGACCACATCACCCCTAGTATGCCGATGGTCAACAAAATATGGGCCTAACACTATATTCCCAATATGCCTCAAAGGGCTTGTAACGGGATCCTTTACCTACCTTTGTTTTTACTTTAATATAAAGTAGTGTCTTTGTAACAACGTGTGCCGGAAACGATGATGTCATGCATGTCTGTCCAAAATGTGTCACACAGACGAGTAATCTCATCTGTCGCTGGAGCACAGAAAATCCGTCTCTTTACCATCTAGGCAGACAACGCACCCTGGCCTTATCAGCGAATAAACAACTGCGCTGGGCGATGTTAATGTTACTCCGTAGCCTGATGTCGGGAACTTCGACAGAATGGGGCGCCCCTCTCGATCTCTGTTTCACTCCAGCATTAATCGGTGCATTTGTGGTACTGATTTTATTGCGTGCTTTCAATTGTCGCACTTTCTTTCTTTCTTTCTTTCTTTCTATACTATGTAGCAGGTAGGTTATATTTTCAAGTATTCTTTCACTACTTTCAGTATATTGTGTCTTGTCTGTTATCTGACACTCCTTGCGGATGATAAACACCTCACATTTGCAAGGAGAGGTAGAGATAATATTACGAGAGGCAGGTTGGTGAAATTCCCTTGTACTAAACTTGGCCGCTACGAATTAACACGTACATCGCCCAGCACAATCTGCCTAATCACCGATAAGATGGGTGCGCGCATTACAAAAGCTTGGAATACGGGGAGACAACTTATGGACAGACACCGATAAGAGATTACTTTCTGATAAAGTAATGAATTGTTACTTTTGGAACACGTTGTCATATGAGGTTAACGACATGTTCGCAAGTCTGTACGCAAGGCATCGTATATCTTATTGCCATATATGGTAATACGTGACCTTTTGCTGTACGCACCTTATTTCACGTGGAATATTTTGAAAGAACGACACCCGTCACCCACCTGTTTGAAAATGATTGGGTCATTTATTTCTCCATAACAAACTGATCCGTATGAGACCGGGAATATAACCTGATACGTTTCAGTGTTATTCCACTGTGAAGATCTATTGCCAAGATACCAGACCTTGCTAGAAGTGAAGCCTAGAATTCAGAATTCCTTCATAACATACCGGACACCTTTTATTGGAGAATTTTGGACGGACTTTCATAGCCCAGGAAATCTTTTTCATATTAAATAAGGAAACCGGGACTAAGGAAACTGAAGGACCACACATGTAGTCAGAGAGGGAGCTTATAAAATTAACGACACCCTCAGACGCGCAAGAGGCCGATTCCAGTCTCTTTATTCATCCGAGCAAAACGTCTGTGAGCCAGGATTGGCGTAAGTTGTCATTTTACATTTTATATTACTAACATGTGAAATAACATATATATGAATATTGCCATGTGAAATATAATATGTGAAAATTGCTAGTGGATGTCATTTGAGACTTGCAATCTCAGCGTATAGAATGATGATTCATGAACCATCACTGCGGGGCTGGTAATTGCTTTATTGCTAGTTTCTCAATTAGAACTAAAAGCAGAAAGTAGTCCCAAGTTCCATACAGAGCAGGGAGGGAAAGATGAAAGAAATGATGTTCAATTCAAGTATAATACTTACAATTTTAAGCTGTGTAAATATCCATATAAACATATTAACTTTAAAATTAATGAAAGTTTTCAAGCTTTAAACCAGTGTAAATGTCTATGTGAAAATCATCATCTCATCTCAGCCCGTAACCCGTCATGGGTCGTAGGGGTGCCATGGTGGAAGCATCAGCAGACAGGGTCCTCCACTGCTCTCTATCCTCAGCAATGCGTACAAGTGTGGAAAAACCGTGTCCTGCCCATTCTTTGATGTTATCAGCCCAGGATTTTCTCTGCCTTCCTCTTCTCCGTTTACCTTCGACTGTTCCCTGAAGGATCGTTTTCGAAAGGGAGTCATGACGAGTTACATGCCCAAACCAGGCAAGCTTTCGACGTTTCACTATTGACAAAAGTGGTTCTTGGTGGCCTGCATAGGTGTTTATCTTCTCTCTAACATAGACATTTGTTTTGTGCTCTTTATAGCAAATGCGCAAAATTCTTCTATAACATTTATGCTCGAAAGCCTGAATCCTTCGCTCCGTATCTGCATTGAGTGTCCAGCCCTCACACTCATACAAGAGAATAGATAATACAAGTGATTCGTATAATTTGATCTTCACAGGAAAACTGATGTTACTTTTCCAGATCACATTCAACCTTGTCATGGCAGCTGAGGCCATCTCAAGTCTTGTCTTGATTTCTTTAATTGATCTTCCATCACTACATATAGTGGACCCGAGATATTTAAAGGTGTTAACTTCTTCTAACGTTTGCCCATTTAACGTAATGTTGGTCGGAACATGTTTCTTATGGCTATTCACCAATATCTTGCTTTTTTCTATATTAATTTCCATCCCATACGTTCTTGTTACTTTCTCCAGTCTAGAGGTAAGGTCTTGAAGTTCTGATTCTGATCCAGCTATCAGATCAATATCATCAGCAAAACGTAGGTTGCACAGAGGTCGGCCTCCAATCGATATGGTTGATTTATAATCGTAGAGAGCCTCCTGCATAATATGTTCTAGATATATATTAAAGAGCACTGGTGACAGGATACATCCTTGGCGAACTCCTACAGTTGTTTTGAAAAATTCTCCAATGTCGTTGCTTACAAAAACAGCACTGCTTGCGTCCTTGTATAGTGCTTCAATGATATCTATGATGTTGGTATCAAAATTGAATTTTCTCATTACTTGCCATAAGCCTTCATGCCAGACTCGATCGAAGGCTTTTGTGAAATCGATGAAGTTATGGTATAAATCGTGTTGATGTTGGAGATGTTTTTCGATAAGTAATCTAATATTGAAGATGTGTTCTGAGGTACTTCTTTTTGGTCTAAAGCCAGCCTGTTCCTCTGACAAGATTTCTTCTGATTTCTGTTTTATTCTGTTCAAAAGTATCCTTAACATTACCTTACTTGGATGACTAATAAGGCTAATGGTTCTGTAGTTCTTGCACATTTTTAGATTTCCTTTCTTTGGAAGCGGTATTACTAATGACTGCGTCCATTCTTTTGGCCATTTTTTTGTACTCCATATCTTCTGGCAAATTGTTGTCATGATTTTTACTATATCTGGTCCTCCGAATTTCAAGAGCTCTGCTGGTATATTATCCACACCCGGTGACTTCCCTCCTTTCATCGAACATATAGCCTCTTCCACTTCTTCCCGTAATATTGCTGCATTTCCGAGTTCCCTGTTTTCGCACTTAATGTTGTTTAATATGCCTAAGTCAGTGTCAAGTTTACAGTTATATAATTCTTTACAATATTCTGTCCACCTTCTCGTTACAGCTGTTTTTTCATTGAGCAGAGCCCCATTGCTATCTTCTATGACAGTTACCCTGGGCTGTTGAGGTTTTGATAGTTTTCTTAATGTGTCAAAAGCTGCCTTGCTGTTACCTTTTATTAGCCCCGTATTAATGGACTCACATTGATCAGCTACCCATTTTTCTTTGGCCTGTTTCATTTTCTTCCTAATATTTTTGTTCACCATACTGTATTGCCATGCTGCTTCAGGAACCTCTTTCTTAACCTTTTTCATTTCCCGCCGTGTATCACATAACTTTAGAATGTCATCTGTAACCCATGGTTTGTTTATTTTCTTTCTTTTACCAAGTATTTCGGTTGCTGATTCAATGAGCACGTCTTTCATGTTCTCTGTGATTGAGTTGATATCATCCTCCAAAAAGTTGAGAGCTGCGAATTTTCCTCCAACAGTTGCCTCAAAGATTCCCGCGATTTCTGGATCTTTCAGTTTGTCTAAATTGAATCTTAACTGAGAACATCTGTTTTGATTATAGTTCTTTTTAAGTTTAAGCTTGAGCGTCATCAATACCATGTCGTGATCACTACCAATGTCGGCGCCAGGAAAAGTCCTAGTCTTGGCTTTATTAATACTGGACTTGAATCTTTTGGATACAAGAATAAAATATTCATTTTAAAATTAATGTAAGTTTCAAGCTTTTCAACTCAGTGTAAACATAAATGAAAACATATTCAATTTATATTGTAAACAATTTTCAATCAGTGGAGATGTAAATGTATTATTAACCTTTTCATTTAAATGTAATGTAAAGCTAAAGCTATTCTATTTAAATGTAAAGAAAGTTTTATCCCGAGGGATTAAATTTAATTCTCATCTAGGGTAAATTCTGAGATAAATGGGATGGCGGAATGGGAAGATAGGGACCCATAATCATGGGTTGGAAAACGCAATTTTCAGAAAAGCGTTTCGTTTCTATTCTTTACCATAGTTATTGATGGTACCAGCAGAAAGTACTATCTCTGGAACCAAGTGAAGGTAGAAGTGGACTGACATTGTGCGAGACGCCATCGTAAGAGGGTCTTAGACAGACGCAGGACCAGCTTGGCCGTTACTCCTTGACGTTCTAGAAACGCGCGGCGCCTTTAATCCTGACCAGCGACGAGTGAGAGCAGTGTACCTAGAACCCATCAGCGGGAAGCAAAAACTACTATTGGCAGCTAAGTGAAAAATATACGCTGACAAAGTGAACTTCCTTTATAAGAATTCTATCCTCTATCAATGATGAATCCTTTCTTTTAAACTATTCAATTTATTTTCAAACTGTTAAAACCTAAAGTGGTTATTAAATTTTGTTATTTGTAATGTTACAAATTTAACTTCGGTTTAATCATTTTAAAGTTACTACATGTTTGTCTCAGTCAAACAACTACACACACTCTAAACGGAGCTATACCACAATAATAAGAAATCCACTGAGTAAATCAGGTTTGGGGGCTTGAAATTAATAAGTGCTTAATTCCTTCACAAAAGTTGTCGGCAGATCATAGAATTAACGTGCTCAGCAAATGCAGCATTGTTTTTGCTATTCTGAATATCTTGTGTAAACTCCCTGGAGATAGAAGCGTTTTGTTTCTTCTATCTACATCTCTGCCAAGAGTAATCTTGTGCGAAGGTAGATACCTTTGAAGCCCATATTAGATACACTTGAATTTTGGCCACTGTTGGACCACTACTGCAAAGCAGGAGAGGCAATGCCGTCACAGGCACACCCGACATTAACCAACATGGTTGTCGTCTAATATTATCTTATCAGTTCCTTCCCCAACACGGATGAACAGGTAAGCAAACAAACATGACGACTTATCGCTGAGAGCAGTGTAAGAATGTTTAAAAATACAAAATATCTGCTACATAGCAGAGAAAGAAAAAAGTGCTGACCACTGAGAAGTACGTAATAAAGTCAGTACAACAAATGTAACTGATTACTGCAGGAGTGAAGCAGAGATCGATCCAAAATAATTATGTGACAGAAGTCATATGTGGACGACCCCTAATATACAACATATTTTTTTGGTGACCTGGATGTTCTGCTTCCCACTTGCTCTTGTATCTCCTCTTGATAAAACTCTTGGCCTCTTCATACGTTATACCGGCATGACTTGATCACCAATGTGGAACTGATGGAAAGAACCAGACAAAAACCAATGGAATAAGACGTTAAGAAATGGCGTTGGCACTGGATAGGACTCACACTGAGGAAATCAGCTCCAGGCAATGTAGTCATTGTTCTGAAATCTCCAAGATAAAAGATATGGAGGAAGACAAAAGAAAAACAACAAAAAACCAACAAACAGGGAAAGTGGAGACAATCCTTTAAAAAAAAAGGATAGAAAAGACATCGGAAAAATTGGTACTGGTGGCACAAGATATTAGAGTTTGGCATGAATTGATTGAATGCATATGCACCATTAAGAACTGAAGGGTCCGGCATGCATATCTTTTTTTTTCTCCGTGCGTACATTCCTGCATCTGCCTACCTACCTATCTACCGCATTACACAACATGGGCTGTACGGAAAAAATGGAATAAAGTTGTAAACAATAAGGAAGACACATGTTATAAAGGTGTATGTGTGTGTGTCACAGACGAACTCAGCTGGCCCTGAATCGTTGTAGCACGACCCTTAGTAGCGACCCCTTCGTTAGCACCAGAGCCCCCGAATATTTTGGTAACTCTTCATCAAACGGAAATTTATTTTCACCTGGACTCATTGCTATGAAACCGTTCCACGCAGATGGCCAACACGTTGGCTGATTAATATGTGGACAGTTTATCTACCGGTCATTCTGGTCATTGCATCGATTTAAGGAAAGATTAAATCACGCCCACGGACATCGCCTGAGCAATGATATGAAGTTATTTTCATTAACTTGGGCAGTGGGGGCGTTGCCTACTTCAAACAGAGAGAGCGGAACAGGATCAAACAGACACGGAAGTGGTTTCAGGAACGTTGAGCGGGAGAGATCAAAGCAGTAGTGGTCCCTGAAACGAACGGGGAAACGGGAAACCAGGGGACGGCATCTCTCTTTAGTCTGTTGGTCAGATCCCCGAAAGTCTCCTGTGATCAAAAAAATGTCAACTTTCTCATGCCCCCCTCATCTTTAATTCCATCTTAAATATATACAGACCACTAGAAAGCCAGGCTATCATTCAGTGCCAGAGATTTTAGATTCACTAGCTATCGTAGAAATTTTGCTAGATTTCCATCTGAAATTGGTGGCTACAATTGGAGTGTTTCTTTTTCTGTGCACGGTATAATATATTTGTTAAAGTGATCAGTGGTCTAGTGCTTTCATTTTATTTCACTGGATTTTGTGTTTATTTAATCTATTTAATTATTAAACTCATCCCAAAAGTTCCAGTGGTAAATGTAATGATATATCTATTATAACATTTCCAAAAATAATAGATATTTAAATGTTAAAGTAACTTTTAAAGTCGCGAAGGAATTTATAATTAATAAATTTAGTTAAGTCCTATATATATAGATGTGTATCTTAACCATTAGAGTCGTGACGTGCTTTCTTAAACACATAATTAAATACGCGAGTGTATATATAATATAGCCTTAACGGTAAATTTATCGCGCGTTAAGAATATTATTTGATTTTTGAAGTATGATTATGATTGTCATGGGTTTTATATCTTTTTCTCTAGAATGATCACCTTTGCGATCCCAGTATTATAAATAAATCATACAGAGAGTTCCATACTCGGTTATTAAACTTCCAGACAGTTTGATGAGACATTTTTTTAAATTTAATCTTGTGGCGGTCCGGTGCGGCCTAGCGGTCATAATTACATGAAAGAAAGCCTACCCAAGAACATTTAAAATATTATCATCAAATTTAAATTTCAATCTGTGAGATAAACTGGAAGATGAACAGTGCCAGTAGCAATAATTTATGTACGGCTCTAAATGTGAGAGAATACCGATTTACCTGACTGTGACCGAGCCTAGTTTTTCCTCACTAGATTAAAAATTTTACCGGTCAGTGGCTATCATCACGCACTGAAGGATTATACCATCACCTCATTTTTCACCCCTATGTCGAACTGCGTCAGTGCCATCCCATAGACACGTTTCTTTATAATAAAACACAAGAACTCTTAGAACTTCAAGTCCGGTGATAAGCGGGAATATTTGCTCTCAGTGAAACCTCGCACTATCTGGGGCGGGACATAGAAGGACTAGACAGTTTTTCACACGTAAAGAGTTTAATTACTGTGTATATCATGCTATGGATTGTCTGATGCTGAAATCGGTAAGTGTGTGGTGTATATGAGTGTGGATCCTCACAGAGTGTATGAATGACAGGAGATTTATTTTTTCAAAACCATTTGTTAACTTGCCTACCGGGTAATACGTTTTTCTGTATACCCGGCATTGTTCCTTTAAGTGGGATAATTGGTACTTGTGCGTTAATTCACCGGGTAATAATTATTTTGCAAATTTATTGCCCAAACCGATCACCGTACTCTTTCTTGACTGAAAACGTGACATTTCACATTGTGAGCTCTCCCCCATTTGTAGTGTAGAATTTTTTTTTTTTCTTAAATTTTTTTTCCCTTAAATTATGTGTTTTGGCGCGGCTTTGGAGCCCGTATTTTTTTTTAAAAGTTTATAAACATATAGAACGGAATTGAATCAGTTCTACAAGTTAACGGTACACCGGAAACAAGGGAAATCGCTGCCGTTGCCTTCTCTACCTCAAGATCAGAGTGAGGTACCCATTTACAGCTGGTTTTACTGATGCGTGACACCTGTTCCCTTCCTCGCTGCCGTTGCTTTGTCTATGTTATGAGCTGTACATGCTTGTTCAAATCTGTCCAGATAGAACATTATGTCATCACTGGAAGGACTAAATGTTGGTAACTTAATCTTAAAAGTATCATTATTAGCCTTCCCAGAAGATGAACCCTTGTTTGAATCATTACCATTACTCATGCTCGTCAATTTCAATTTCTCCAACTCTAAAGCTTAGAGTTTTTCTTCATGTTCCATTTTTGCTTTCCTCTCATCAGACTCTCTTTGTAACTTCCTTTCTTCAGCTTGAGCCTGCATTTGAAGTCTTTCATTTTCAGCTTCTTTTTCAAGTCTTTTATTTTCAGCTTCTTTTTCAAGTCTTTTATTTTCAGCCTCTTTTTCAAGTCTTTTATTTTCAGCCTCTTTTTCAAGTCTTTTATTTTCAGCCTCTAGCTGGAGCTTTCTTTCCTCAGCTTCTGATTCCCTTTTTTGTTTTTCCATTTCCATTTGGAATCTCTTTTCATCCACCTGCATCTGCAGTTTCTTTTGTTCAGCTTCCATATGCAGTTTCTTTTGTTCAGCTTCCATTGCTTTATCATATCGAGCAGTTGCAAATTCTTCTAACTTATCACCAGTCTTCCCAAGCAATTTACCCTGCTCAATAAAGTGCTCAAATGTAGACATGTTGTCTAACATATGAGTCCAAAACCTGAAATAATTAACTAATTTATTTCAAACCTAAGTGTAACAAGTCTTAATTAAGCACTTGTATATTCACATCACATTATATTATCCCAGTCTCTGTGGGAAACAAGTCTCCAATCAAAGAACTTGTATATGAAATATCAGCACTCAAATCTTGATCATAAGTGCACTTCTCATTCAATAGTGCACGACACTATTCATCATTCATTTATCATCAGTATAGTAGTAACAGTGCATTAGCATAGCCCATTAACTAATTACTATAACTGTAAACAATGACTATGTAAACACATGCAGAATGTAAACATTGAAAATGTAAACAATACAAACAATGTAAACAATAACAATGTAAACAATAACAAAGATCAGCAACAATACAAAAACTTTCGCAGAAATCAACTAAAAATAAAGCAGAAATTAATGAAATATCACAAAAAATGTGACGATATCTGCGATAGAATTAAACAAAATACATGACACCACAGTGTATAAACAAAAATGTTGTATGAAACTAAATTATAGACAAGAGTAGGCTAACAAATACAAACAAATCACAACAAAACTAAAGAATGTGTAATAATAACGAAAACAATATTAAAACATGTCATCACAGCTAACATAAATAGCAACAGAAGTCGCTTAGCAAATTCCAGTATCGGAAATTTGCAAACCCTACAGAAAACGCTCACAATAGACGACCTCTATGAAGTGGCATAATCTAACGGAGACACCACCCAACCGAGAACCCGCTGAAATATAAACATATAAATATACAAATAACATATAGACATATAATATATAGAATGAGATGATACACAGAAGACTCAGCAGAAGTATAAGGGCACAGTTTACATACAAACAGGCCACTTAACTTAAAGGCTTCCAATCGTAGAACAGCAGAAAAAACGGATGTCAATCAACGTCCTAAAGAGCGAAGCTCCAACGATGATGGCACATCTGAACTGCTTCCACTGCTAACACGATGGTACAAGAGCTTCTGAAATACTGTGTGTTGAGTTGTTTCGGCACTTGACCTTCTAATCCAAAAGTAAGTTGATGGAAATCGGTACTTGGCCTTCTTCAGAAAACAACCCGTTTCAACCGGCACTTGACCTTCTCAAAAAACGACAGCACTGGAACCTTGACAGCAGCAACTTGCTTGACTTGCGTAAAAGATAACAGCAGTCCGAGTTATCCGGCAACATGTAACAACGCCGGGTACTGTCAAATTCTTGTTTCCGTCAAAAAGTTGAAATTTTGACTTTTACCGGGCAACGCCGAGTACTTTGAAAATTTTGAAGATGTTGACTGTATTGAAGAATGTTAATTTCTTGAAGGATGCTGATGAATTCTTGTTGAAAATGAAGTGGGTAAGGGACCCCGTGTTTGCTAGTACCAGAATCAAACCAGCTTATGGCCACCAAATGATGCGTGATGCCATATGATGATGGATGGCATCCGCATGTCTGGTTTTGTGTAGTGTGTAGATGTGTTCAGTCAAAACAATGTTCATGCAACAATAACAGGGCAATCCACATAGGACGTCAGTAAACTCACGACGTATAAAGTCAATGAGTCTTGAAACAGCCGTTGACGTTTTTCTTCATTATTTATTGTGGACGCCACAGTGACAAAATGGTTACGCAAATGTGTAGGCACATCAAACAGTCATTATCACAGCAACATTCAATACAGCAATAAACGGTAGACAGCATTACAATGATGAGTCAGATGCATGTTATATTTCAAAGTGCTGTAAATGTAGTCAGGTGAACAACTCCATCCTTTTCTATAACAGCCAGGAGATAACCAGATGTATGAGATCAGTTCACTCTCCTTAGTTTGACTTCAGCAAGACAGACACGTCTGCCGAAGTATAAATAATGTCCTCAAGAATATCCTCTAGATAATAAAGGTTTTCTAAACCTAGTTCATTTAACAAAGTAGCAAGTAATGGTCCTTGGAACCTGCATCAACCGATGCAGTACAATGCAGCGACATGTGAGCTGGGAAAGAACATCTCGTGACGACGACTTTCGGAGACAGGCTATGAATCGAAATCGCTCACGACCAAAATCGATAGAGTTAATGAAAAAGTCAATTTACCTTGCTTTCATGAAATACACAGAAATATCACGCCTCCCGACATGTGGGAAAACACTAGAGGTATTATCTCGACTAAACGAAATATCCATAAGAGGACTACACATCCCTGACAGAACAAAAAAAAGCGGAGATCCCCTCTTCAACGAGGCATCTCTTTCGCCATTCCAAATCGCTCACTCCCACTAGTGGTGGGCGGAAACCGATCGACCAAACAACAAGACAAGTCATGCGCAGTCCAGCGCAAAAATGACCACAGCTCAAAAGTTAACTGCATTCGATACTAACGCGAGAAGACAAATGCTTACCGAGAAAAGTGACTATAAATTTCAAGCAGTTGTTGCCCTTGCGTTATAAAACAGATATTGAAATAAAACGATGTTGCGAGAATTTATCACGCAACATATCACCACCTCCTCCCGATAAAAAAAAATGTGGAACATATTTTTTTTTTCAATATCAAAGAGCAAGCGATAAGCGGCTCAAAACGCACGAATTATGCGCTGATAATTAATTAAATTGCCAAACAATAGGCTAATTATAGAGTGTCTGGTGAGGATATACCTCAACAGAAAAATAAATATGTCTCAAAAAATATTCACATCGGGGAGGTGTCACCAACACACATCACGTTAGCATGTAAACACAATATACGTATGCAAGTTACTATAATCATCATTAAACAGCATACTCTAATATTGTCTTTAAAAATGGATGTACAAATCTGATAGGAAAATTTAAATAGTACATTCTTTGACATGTAATGACATAAGTACATAGTAAAGTTAAACTACATGACGATCCAGGACATATGCTCTGGTATTCCGAGGGTAAGTACACAATCTAGAACTCGTAAGGTAAGTCCTCAGCTCAACAATGACATTCTGAGAAAGTACAAGCAATATAATGCTAATTAATAACTAATATGCTTCATAAGGTACAATACATTATTAATAATTGTGGCTGTTTAGTAAACTAACGGCCCTTATATTAACTACTCAGTCCTCCTCTATCATTTTAAAAAAACGAACAGAAGAAGATGACAACAAAGCACGATAGTGTGTACATATAAAGTAAGTACAGATGTGCTAATCTATTGTAGAAATATAGGTGTGTTATGACTCTGTAATATATAGAAATATAGGACAGAAGTATTAGTTGGAGTCATGTGGGCATCTAGACAAAATGTCAGCCATCACATTATCCGCACCACGGATAGCTCGTACCGTGAAGTGAAAAGGTTGAAGAGCTATAGCATATCGAGTGGATCTCGAACTCTTCAAATTCTTAGTCTGAATAGCTGTAAGAGCTTTCTGATCAGTCTCTAGAATGAAATGTGCGCCCAGGAGGAATCTTTGTAGCTTTAGAATTGACCAAACCATCGCTAACAACTCACGGTCTAAAACCGAGTAGTTCCTCTCTGCCGCATTTAGTTTTCTAGAAATGTACATAACAGGATGCAGAGTATTTGCATATTCTTGCATCAGTGCTGCTCCAATCCCAGTGGATGAAGCATCACTCCGAAGAACAAAAGTCCTATCAAGAGTAGGTAATCTTAAGATGGGAGGAGAAGAAAATATATTCTTGATTTGGTCTAGTGAAGATTGGCATTCTTCAGACCAACGGACCAGATTAGGCGAACCTTTCTTCAACAATGTTGAGAGAGGTGCCATGATCGAAGATAAATTTGGAATAAATCTCCCATAAAATTGAATTAAACCTAAGAGGCTCCTAACTTGTTTCTTCGTTTTTAGGAACAGAGATGTTCAGTATTTTGGAAGTATTGTGGTCTTCTGTCTTCAAGAGACCATGACCAACACGATGACCCAGGAAAGAGATTTCACCAAAACCAACAAAAGCTTTAGAAGGTTTTGCTGTCAAATTATTCTCACGTAGAGTGGACAGTAAGTCATATAACCCTAAATAGTGATCTTCCCAGGTATCACTGAAGAGACAGATGTCATCTAAGTATGCGATGACATCCGAACGATGTGACAGAATTCGACGCATCATGCGAACGAAAGTGGCAGGGGCGTTCATGAGACCAAAAGGCATAACATTCCATTGAAATAGACCCCTAGGTGTAGAAAAAGCAGTAAGAGGTTTGGCATGCTCTGCTAAAGGCACTTGCCAATAACCTTTAGACAAGTCAAGTTTAGTGAAGAATCTAGAATTAGAAAGTCTAATCAGTAGATCTTCTAACAAAGGCATCGGTTCAGCGTCGAACTTTGTGACCTGATTCAATTTGCGATAATCAACGCAAATTCGTATGTTCTTATCCTTCTTCCGGACAATAACCATGGAAGAAGAATATGGTGAAGTCGATGGTTCAATTATATTTAATTGAATCATTTCATCCAATTCCTTTTCCACTTGCGACTGAAAGTGTATAGGAATAGGATACGGCCTAACCCTAATTGGATTATTGTCGGTAAGAATTATGTCATGTTCTATGACATCTGTGTGTCCAGGAATGTCAGTGAGAACATCCTGAAATGTTTGTAACATCGACGAGACTTGTCGATGTTCGTCACCAGAAAGATTAGGAGAAACAGAAACGTTTTTTTCCAAGATTCCGTGGAATGTAATGGAACCACTGGAAGGGGAAGGTTGACATCAGAGAAGGTAGCTTCCTCATCCTGAATGACAGACAGGGATGAATAATGACCGTGAGGTGCAGGAGCATCATCCGTTGCCTGGAAAATAGGCAGCAAATAGTCCGGACGTTCGTGAAATTCCGAAAGCATGTTTATGTGGAAAGTTTTATGCTTTCCATCAATATCAACCACATAGTCAACATCGGAAATCCGAGAGACTATTGCATACGGACCTTTCCATGCAATAAGAAGTCTATTTTCCCTACTGGGGAGTAGGACGAATGCTTTGTCACCTGGACAAAGTTGTCGTAGACATCTATTCTTGTTAGCAAACTGCCTTGCCTTCTCTTTAGCAATTTCTGATGAAGCAGTTGCTAGCTTACATGCCTCAATGATCTTTTGTCTAAGAGCAATGACATACTCATATGAGGATTGAGTTTCATCGCTAATATCATCGGCAGTGATGAGATCGTGTAATAAAGACATAGGGCCGCGTGGACGCGCGCCAAAGACAAGTTCGAAGGGAGAAAATCCTGTGTGTTCATTAGGGACTTCTCTATAGGCAAAGAGAGCCGCGGGTAAAACCCTGTCCCAATCTTGAGGATGATCTTCAGTTATCTTACCAAGCAAAGTCTTGAGCGTTCTATTCAGACGCTCAACTAACCCATTAGACATAGGATGGTAGATACTACTGAGAGATCGTTCAATATGTAAGGTAGACATTACCTGTGACATAGTGTCAGATATGAGTTGAGTGCCATGGTCTGACAATATTTCTCTGGGGAACCCCAAGCGAGAAAATATCAACCAAAGAGCATCTGCGATATCTGTAGTAGATATGCTCTTAAGAGGAATAGCCTCTGGCCAACGTGTGCACATATCGACACATGTAAGGATAAACTGATGTCCTCTGGCCGACTTGACCTTAAAAGGGCCAATAATATCTATGGCCATTTTCTGAAACGGCCGAATAGGAATGTCAGCAGCCTGGATAGGCGCAGCATGTCGTGGTCCTCTAGATTTGACCTCCTGACATACCTTGCATGATCGGCAGTAAATACGAATGTCCTTATTGACAAAAGGCCAAAAGAAAGCCGCAAGGACTCTCGACTTCGTACGGGCAAAACCCATATGTCCAGCACATTGCGAGTCATGAGCATGTTGTAATATTTGGACTCTCATGCTCTTGGGAACAAGAATTTGCGAATGTGCCGACGTAGTCGAATCTTGTACCATACGTACAAGTACGCCGTTTCTCATTGCAATCCAAGATTTTCTATTTGTATCCTGATTCGGATCACCTTTCTTCGCAAGAACGAAGAATTTTTTTAAAGAAGGATCTTCTTCTTGCAATTTTATGAAAGAGTCACGAGTAATTACTAAGTGACTATCTTGGCTATCAACTTCATTATCACTATTCAGTGAAGTTTCGGGTGTTTGTAGAGCTTGTGCTCTTGTAACTACTGCATTTGTAGCTTGCATGTTATTATCTTTCCCAAGCAGCAATCTGCTGTGGGGTACACTCCCTAACTCCGTGAATACGACCAATAATAAGGTCCGCAATAGGATTAGGTAAGAGACAAGCATGCACATCTCCAGTAAAGAAAGGAGTGGCAATGCGAATTACAGCAGTAGGATATTTTTCTAGAGTGCCGCCAAATGTGACACATTTAATAACCCTTCCTGTAGCACAAGATGGATCTACAAGCGATTGTCTAACACCAATAGTGGTGCATCCGGAATCGAAAAGTAGTGAGACCGGAGTATCATTAACAAGACCCTTATGTAGAATTAAAGAACCCCTCCCGTCATGCGCAACAGCAGCAGGAAGAGCGGGAAGTGGGTGACCACAACTCAAAGTAGTTATGGTACCCGGTTCGAATAAAGTACTGCATTGGGGGCATTTGTTTGCTCTTTCAAAGTCAAAAGCAGAACTAGTGACAGCGTCAAAGTTTTTACTATCAACAACATGATTACAGGCTCCCTCAGTTTCCTGTTGTACAGCATTAGCCTGCTGATATCTCTTTTTTTTGTGTTGAGATCTACCCCGACTATTATTACCTCTGAAGTTATCAGAGTTATTATTATCTCTGCAGTTATTATTGTCTCTATTGTAATTGTTATACTGGTTCGAATTCCAGTTTCCACGATTACTATCATGTTCACATTGATGCGAACATCTATTTGTTTGGTTCTGAGGTCTTCGGCAGGAATAACCTCTATTACCATATCCTCTTTTGAAATGCTTATAATTATTAGGGTGATAGTAACGACCACTATCAGGTTGTCTCCAATTCTTCGAAGAAGAATCACCATGAAATTGGTTTCCATGATTTTGACAGAAATTACCGCTGCCCTTTCTATCAAAATTTTGTTGGGATCTACGAGCAAAGTTTTGACCATACGGAGCTGCCGAAGCAACTGGTAAACCTTCTTTCACCTTAGAGTTACCCATGGTTATGTGTGGGTGCGCAGTTACGTATTGGCAACAGAAATCTTCCATTTCTTTTATTGTTTTAGGTTTACGTTCATGAAGGAAAGCAAGGAAAGACTCATTGACAGACGACATGACTTTGTCTCTAAGTATTAAGTCCATAAGTCCTTCATAAGTTTTTTCCGTCTTAGATAGTTCAACCCATCGTGAGAAAGTAATGCGTATTCTTGCAATAAACTCGGAGAATTCAACTCCATTTTCAGGTAACATGTTTTTAAATTGTAGACGATAGCCGTCTTCGTTAAGCTGATATTTCTTTAACAAAGCGGCCCTGACAACCTCATAATTGCTCTTGTCAGGTTCATCCACCATATTTAATATACTTAGAGCTTTACCTGTCAGTATCCCTGATAACTGATAAACATATTTTGCTTTGTCTATGTTATGAGCTGTACATGCTTGTTCAAATCTGTCCAGATAGAACATTATGTCATCACTGGAAGGACTAAATGTTGGTAACTTAATCTTAAAAGTATCATTATTAGCCTTCCCAGAAGATGAACCCTTGTTTGAATCATTACCATTACTCATGCTCGTCAATTTCAATTTCTCCAACTCTAAAGCTAAGAGTTTTTTCTTCATGTTCCATTTTTGCTTTCCTCTCATCAGACTCTCTTTGTAACTTCCTTTCTTCAGCTTGAGCCTGCATTTGAAGTCTTTCATTTTCAGCTTCTTTTTCAAGTCTTTTATTTTCAGCTTCTTTTTCAAGTCTTTTATTTTCAGCCTCTTTTTCAAGTCTTTTATTTTCAGCCTCTTTTTCAAGTCTTTTATTCTCAGCCTCTAGCTGTAGCTTTCTTTCCTCAGCTTCTGATTCCCTTTTTTGTTTTTCCATTTCCATTTGGAATCTCTTTTCATCCACCTGCATCTGCAGTTTCTTTTGTTCAGCTTCCATATGCAGTTTCTTTTGTTCAGCTTCCATTGCTTTATCATATCGAGCAGTTGCAAATTCTTCTAACTTATCACCAGTCTTCCCAAGCAATTTACCCTGCTCAATAAAGTGCTCAAATGTAGACATGTTGTCTAACATATGAGTCCAAAACCTGAAATAATTAACTAATTTATTTCAAACCTAAGTGTAACAAGTCTTAATTAAGCACTTGTATATTCACATCACATTATATTATCCCAGTCTCTGTGGGAAACAAGTCTCCAATCAAAGAACTTGTATATGAAATATCAGCACTCAAATATTGATCATAAGTGCACTTCTCATTCAATAGTGCACGACACTATTCATCATTCATTTATCATCAGTGTAGTAGTAACAGTGCATTAGCATAGCCCATTAACTAATTACTATAACTGTAAACAATGACTATGTAAACACATGCAGAATGTAAACATTGAAAATGTAAACAATACAAACAATGTAAACAATAACAATGTAAACAATAACAAAGATCAGCAACAATACAAAAACTTTCGCAGAAATCAACTAAAAATAAAGCAGAAATTAATGAAATATCACAAAAAAATGTGACGATATCTGCGATAGAATTAAACAAAATACATGACACCACAGTGTATAAACAAAAATGTTGTATGAAACTAAATTATAGACAAGAGTAGGCTAACAAATACAAACAAATCACAACAAAACTAAAGAATGTGAAATAATAACGAAAACAATATTAAAACATGTCATCACAGCTAACATAAATAGCAACAGAAGTCGCTTAGCAAATTCCAGTATCGGAAATTTGCAAACCCTACAGAAAACGCTCACAATAGACGACCTCTATGACGTGGCATAATCTAACGGAGACACCACCCAACCGAGAACCCGCTGAAATATAAACATATAAATATACAAATAACATATAGACATATAATATATAGAATGAGATGATACACAGAAGACTCAGCAGAAGTATAAGGGCACAGTTTACATACAAACAGGCCACTTAACTTAAAGGCTTCCAATCGTAGAACAGCAGAAAAACGGATGTCAATCAACGTCCTAAAGAGCGAAGCTCCAACGATGATGGCACATCTGAACTGCTTCCACTGCTAACACGATGGTACAAGAGCTTCTGAAATACTGTGTGTTGAGTTGTTTCGGCACTTGACCTTCTAATCCAAAAGTAAGTTGATGGAAATCGGTACTTGGCCTTCTTCAGAAAACAACCCGTTTCAACCGGCACTTGACCTCTCAAAAAACGACAGCACTGGAACCTTGACAGCAGCAACTTGCTTGACTTGCGTAAAAGATAACAGCAGTCCGAGTTATCCGGCAACATGTAACAACGCCGGGTACTGTCAAATTCTTGTTTCCGTCAAAAAGTTGAAATTTTGACTTTTACCGGGCAACGCCGAGTACTTTGAAAATTTTGAAGATGTTGACTGTATTGAAGAATGTTAATTTCTTGAAGGATGCTGATGAATTCTTGTTGAAAATGAAGTGGGTAAGGGACCCCGTGTTTGCTAGTACCAGAATCAAACCAGCTTATGGCCACCAAATGATGCGTGATGCCATATGATGATGGATGGCATCCGCATGTCTGGTTTTGTGTAGTGTGTAGATGTGTTCAGTCAAAACAATGTTCATGCAACAATAACAGGGCAATCCACATAGGACGTCAGTAAACTCACGACGTATAAAGTCAATGAGTCTTGAAACAGCCGTTGACGTTTTTCTTCATTATTTATTGTGGACGCCACAGTGACAAAATGGTTACGCAAATGTGTAGGCACATCAAACAGTCATTATCACAGCAACATTCAATACAGCAATAAACGGTAGACAGCATTACAATGATGAGTCAGATGCATGTTATATTTCAAAGTGCTGTAAATGTAGTCAGGTGAACAACTCCATCCTTTTCTATAACAGCCAGGAGATAACCAGATGTATGAGATCAGTTCACTCTCCTTAGTTTGACTTCAGCAAGACAGACACGTCTGCCGAAGTATAAATAATGTCCTCAAGAATATCCTCTAGATAATAAAGGTTTTCTAAACCTAGTTCATTTAACAAAGTAGCAAGTAATGGTCCTTGGAACCTGCATCAACCGATGCAGTACAATGCAGCGACATGTGAGCTGGGAAAGAACATCTCGTGACGACGACTTTCGGAGACAGGCTATGAATCGAAATCGCTCACGACCCAAAATCGATAGAGTTAATGAAAAAGTCAATTTACCTTGCTTTCATGAAATACACAGAAATATCACGCCTCCCGACATGTGGGAAAACACTAGAGGTATTATCTCGACTAAACGAAATATCCATAAGAGGACTACACATCCCTGACAGAACAAAAAATAGCGGAGATCCCCTCTTCAACGAGGCATCTCTTTCGCCATTCCAAATCGCTCACTCCACTAGTCGTGGGCGGAAACCGATCGACCAAAAAACAAGACAAGTCATGCGCAGTCCAGCGCAAAAATGACCACAGCTCAAAAGTTAACTGCATTCGATACTAACGCGAGAAGACAAATGCTTACCGAGAAAAGTGACTATAGATTTCAAGCAGTTGTTGCCCTTGCGTTATAAAACAGATATTGAAATAAAACGATGTTGCGAGAATTTATCACGCAACAATAACGAAGAACGCACAGAGAAGAGAAATGGAGACTGATATGAAAGGATAGAGGAATGCAGGGAAAGACCTTGAGCTGATGGCATGGGACAGGAAGACTTAGCATAAGTTAGCTGAAGACCTGTTCTCTTGTGAGAGCTGAAGAGTGATGAACTTAATAAATCATCATCATGTTCTTCTTCTTTTACTTCTTGTCATCTTTTTTCTTCTCTATTTCATTCTTCTTGTCTTGTAGCCATGTTCTTCAGTTTTCTCTTGTTATATTTTCACACCACCACCTCAATGTAATCCCAAACAACAGACCAGATCTCAGCGCATTCTTCTCACACATCGCCGTTGCTGCGACTGCTGGTGGTGAATATGGTGGCGCTGTAGCCGTTGATGTTGTAGTATGCAGGTCAGGTGCACGCCTGGAGTGACATGTTTGTGCTAATCGTGGATTCCCGCTGTCAGTTCAAGTGTCGCGGGATTAGGGTTAAGGATTAGGCGACGCAGATATAGTTTTTGACATTGATGGGAAAATGTTTATGTTCGTGGATGGATAGTTGTGTGGGTTTGGTGAGTGAGTGAATGGATGGACTGACGGACGGACGGACAGACAGACAGACAGACAGAGATAGATAGATAGATAGACAGACAGACAGACAGACAGACAGACAGACAGACAGATAGATAGACAGATAGACAGATAGATAGATAGATAGATAGATAGATAGATAGATAGATAGATAGATAGATAGATAGATAGATAGATAGATAGATAGATAGATAGATAGATAGATAGATAGATAGATAGATAGATAGATAGATAGATAGACAGGCAGACAGGCGGGCAGACAGACAGACAGACAGCAGTCATGTTGACAAACAGAATTAATTAAATGAATACGCCACATAAAGAATAGGAAAAACAAAAACTAATAAGTAGAAAGTAATCACATATAGGGAAGAAAACATAATTAGCCTACTAACTGAGAACAGAACATTGCGAGCCATACATTTTTCACAAAAATACAATAATAAATAACCACTGTCCTCTAGGCGGCCTAGATTTCTTTCGAAATATTTCAAGCAGGTAGTCAAGACATACTCGTAATTTTGTTTCGATTTCTTACAATGCTTTTTCTCACCCTCTCTCACTCTTTCTATCTCTGGCTCTATCTTATCTCTCTCTATTCCTCACTTTGACTCTCTCTCTTTGTCTCTTTCCTCTCTCTGACTCTTCATTTCCTCTCTCTGGCTCTCTCTTGTCTCTTTCCTCTCTCTGACTCTCTCTTATCTCTCTCTTCCTCTCTCTGGCTCTCTCTTGTCTCTTTCCTCTTTCTGGCTCTCTTATGTCTCTCTTTCTTCTTCTCTCTTCCTCTCTTCCTCTCTCTCTCTCTCTCTCTCTCTCTCTATATATATATATATATATATATATGTCTATCTCTTTCTCGCTGTCTCTCTCTCTTTCTCTCTGTCCTCTAGCCGACCTAAGTTTGTTATGACATGTTTCAAGCAGGTAATTAAGACATAATTTGTTTCGATTTCTTACAATGCTTTGTCCCTCTCTCTCTCTCTATCTTTATCTCTCTCTCTCTCTCTCTCTCTCTCTCTCTCTCTCTCTCTCTCTCTCTCTCTCTCTCTCTCTCTCTCTCTCTCTGTCCTCTAGCCGACCTATGTTTGTTGTGATATATTTCAAACATGTAGTCAATACATAATTTTGTTTCGATATCTTACAATACTCTCTCTCTCTCTCTCTCTCTGTGTCTCTCTCTCTCTCTCTCTCTCTCTCTCTCTCTCTCTCTCTCTCTCTCTCTCTCTATTTGTCTTTGTCAATCATATTTAGTTTCAATCTCCCACGGTTTGCTTGAAAGTGTGAACGAAAGAGCCTGAGAATAAAACTCAGACGCTGATTATGCCCACGTGGCAGGAGGTCATTCATTATTTATTCGGTTATAGCACGTGGCACTTACAGACATTTCTTAGACCTCACATGGCAATGGAAGCATCGTTCTGCATTCTGCTTTTCAAAAATTGAACAAAGGAAAATACAGAAAAGAAAGAGGATGTGTTGTAGCAGCTGTTGCGGTTGTATAACAATACCGATGATGAGAATGAAATGTCGTGATCACGATGACCGTAAAGCTCTGCTGATCATCATCATCATCGTGTCATTTTTTGCCTCGTAAAGATAGCGGAGCCACCACTGTAACTGGTTCCTTTTGCAGGAAGCCTGCACCAAAAGCATTCATGTGCCCTTACAGTGGTTTATGTAGCAACTTGTAGCAATTTGATGATGCTGCCAGCTGTAAGCATACTATTATATACGGTCTATGTTTCAACGTCCTGTGTATTATCTAACACGAAATGGGCTTTGAAGGATAACCAAGTCCGGCTTCAAGCTAGAACCAATGGGCCCAGTGGCTCGGGATGCCAAAGTGGACTCGATTCCCCCCACTAAAAAGGTCAATTGATAGCATTACAATGAAGTTCCTGTTTTGAAATTTCCGAGATAACAGAAATAGAGGATGACAAAATAATACATACACACGGGGAAGAGATATGGGATAGATGTGAAAGGGGTAAAGAAGGCAAGGAGTGACCTCTAGCGGATGAAACAGGGCAGAGGGGGTTGGCATGTTGTTGGCTGAGAACCTGTGCTGTACGGGGAGCTAAAGATATTGATGATGATGATGATAATGATTATGGTGGTGATGGTGAAAATGATGATGATAATGCTAATGATGATGAGGGTGTTGATAATGATGATGTTGTTGTTGTTGATAATGATGATGATGATAATGATGTTGATGATATGCCTTCAAGCAGATCTATCCACAACCAGTGTTGCCACTCTGAATTTTGAAAAAAAAACACTTAGATAGTACCTTAAAAACACTTAGAGACACATAGATTTTGAATTTTATGCTATTTTAGGCGGTGTTTGGTGTTACTTTGGGTTTTTTTGGGTGGGGGGGGGGGGGGGGGGGGGGGGGGCTACTTTGGGCTGTTTTTTTTTGTGTGTGGCTTCTTTTAGCGAAAACCCGAGAAGAAAAAGTTGATCTAGGTGGCGTTCTTCAATTAATGAAGGAAAATGACACATAGAGTGGATAAAAAATAAAAAAAAACCGTAGATCCAGGTGAATCCACCTAGGAGAGACAACGCTGTCCACTAATTCAAAGGCTAAAATACGGTTATCGCTGTCTACTTCTTCTTCTTCTTGCGATCGCATCTTTGATGATTACACCGTCAGACGAGTTCTCATGATGAATTCGACTGTTGTTTGAAGTTCCTCTTTAACTCCATATAGCTTTGAGTTTAGTGTTGAGTCATTGGGCCAGTATATCTTTCTTAACTGGTCATACAGAGGACAGTCCTGTAGAACATGCTCAGCAGTTTGTTCGTTTAATCCACATGTGCACAGTGGTGAAGCAGACAATCGTAGCTTGTGCATGTGTTTATTCAGTTTGTTATGCCCTGTCCTGAGTCGAAAAATAGTTGTCTGTCCCTGCCGGTCGAGAGTGTGATAGTCGTCTTTGGGTTGGTTCTGTTCTCTTCTGATAGTCTGGATAGCTCTCTTTTTCTCAAAGTATGTGACTTCATTATCTTCTTGTTCACATTCTCCTCCCTTTTTTGCAAGTTTATCTGCCTTTTCATTTCCGGGTACACCACAATGAGATGGTACCCACTGAAGTATGGTTCTCTTTTTGGCAGCTACCTTGTTTAGTTCATTTCTCAGATGCGGGAGTTTACCACCCTTGAGAGCTTGCAGGACAGACAGTGCATCTGTGAGGATGACTACCTGGTGGCAGTCAGAGTTGGTGTTATAAATCATATTTGCAGCTTGCTCTAGAGCTTGAACCTCAGCTGTATAGTTGGAACAGAATTTACCAGTGGGAATGTGCCTAGTCTCATAGTGGTTGTCAGGATATGAGATAAAGATACCGGCACCTCCATTCCTAACAGCATTAGTTGCTGATCCATCTGTATAGGCATGTATCCATGATTGATCGGGATAGCTTTCTTGGATCATACTCAATGTAGCAGTTCGTTTTTGCAGATCATTATACTCACATCCACTTGTGAGACCACTGACTGTTGTATTAATTTGGAGGGCACTGCTGGCCTGCTCCCATGGTACAGGGTATAGGGTGGGCTTCAGTGGTGTTGTCTTCATGGATAGGTCTTCTTGATGCTGTCTTATAAGTCTTTTCCCCCGATGCACAAAGCTGCTACGCTTTAGACGTCCCAATACCAGATCATCTAGTCTTGCCTTCATTGGGTGCATTGGCATACTGTTGTACTTTTCCATCTGGATCATGGTTTTTGTGTCTCTTCTATGGGACAATGTCTGTAATCCAGCAACCTTCTGCATCTCTGTTATTGGTGTAGTTTTCATGGCTCCTGTAATGAGCCTGAGAGCTTGATTTTGCACCTTGTCCAAAGACTGCAGATGTGAGTTAGCAGCTGATGACCATGCTGCTGAGCTAAACTCTAAGTGTGGTCTTATTACTCCATTATAAATCTTCTTTAGATTTCGTTCATTTGCTCCCCAGTTGGTACCTGCTAATTTTCTGAGTATGCCTAGTCGTCTTCGGGCCTTTCCTTCTGCATTTTCAATATGCTTATTCCATGTAAGCCTTTGGTCAAATGTCACCCCAAGATAGGTGGGGTAGCTTTCTTCCTTGATCACGGTTGTCCCTAGGTGTATGTTAGCTGATTTGTCCTTGGGGGCGAGGGAGAACAGTGTTGTGGAGGTTTTGTCTGTGTTTATTGTGATAAGCCATTTCTCTGCCCATGACACTAGCATGTCTGCTGCCCGCTGCATTCTATAATTTGCTGTGGTGACATTTTCATCAGCGCACCAGAGTACTAGGTCATCTGCATATAAGGCAGCTTTAACTCCTGCAGGGAGATCTTTCACCAGGTCATTGATGTAAACAAGGAAGAGTGTTGGGGAAATTACTCCTCCTTGAGGTACCCCCTGATGGAGCAACACTTTTCTGCTCTGCAGACCGTCAAGAGTGACTCTAGTTCTCCTGTTATGCAAGTATGACTGGATCCATTTTCATCATGTTGCCTTGGATTCCACTTCTCCTAAGTTTTGCAATGAGGCCATCTTTCCACACCTTGTCAAAGGCCTGCTTGAAGTCGACCCAGATCGTTAGGACCTTTTTCTTCTCCTGGAAGGCATCTTCTATTGCTTGAGACAAGTAAGTAACTTGGTCTTCTATACTGTAGCATTCTCTAAATCCAGCTTGTTCCGGCACCAGGATCTGCTCAGACTCTAAATACCATTTCAATCTGTGGTTGACTATTCGCTCCATAGTCTTCCCAACACAGCTTGTGAGAGACTGATTGGCCGGTAACTTGCAGCCTCGGTCTTACATTTCCCTTTCTTTAGTATGGGTATTGTGATGGCTTCTCTCCATACTTGGGGTACCGTTCCTTTCAACCAGCTGTGGTTGAATATCTCAAGCAGTTTTGTCTTTGCTGCTGAGCTCAGATTTACTAGCATTTCGTTGCTGATTTTGTCTGGGCCGGGTGACTTTTGAAACTTAAGCTTGGAAATAGCCTTCTGTAGTTCTCCTAGTGTGATGGGTTCCCTCATTGGGGCAGGAGTATCTGTCTGTCCCATGGTTGCCAGTATTTCTTTTCTTATCTCTCTCTGATGGTCTATGTTAATGGGTAAGTTGCTTTCTGAACTGTATCTTCTAGCAAACAAGTCTGCAGCTTGTTTTCCTCTGAAAAGTTTGCCACCTTCATCCAATGTGATAGTCTGCCTTGGTGAGGAATGCTCTTCATTTAGAGACTTGACTAATCTCCAAAGTTTCCTGCCGTCTTTCTCAAGGTTCAGCGATGCCGTTTTAGTTCTCCAGCTTTTCCGCTTTTCTTCTAGCTTTGTTCTCTGAAACTCTGCTACAGCCTTTTTCCATTTGTTGTGAGTTTCAAGTGAAGGCTGAGACTCTGCGTCCTTTCTAGCCTTGTCCATAGCTTCCTGACGTTCTTGGAGTGTGCTGGACCAGTATGGTATGTAGTTACGCCGGCATCCTTTGGGAATGGTTTCTTTTGGAGCTTGTAGTATGCATCTGTTGAAGTCTTTTACCACTTCATTAATGTCTCTGTTCTGTACCTTGAGGGTAGACAGCAGCGTGTTCACCTGATGCCTGAATAAACCCCAGTTGGCTTTTTTGTAGTTCCATCTTGTAATGGCTGGGCCTGTACTGAGAGTTGCACTCTGGACAGTAAGAAAGATTGGGCGATGGTCGCTTCCCCCTAGTTGGTCTCCTACTTCTCTACTAATAGATCCAGCTATATCTGGTGTGGAGAAGGCAAGATCTGGTGTTGAGGTTGTGTGCCATCCTCTGGAGTAGAAGGTAGGAGTATCTGTGGCATTATTGACTAGGATTAGGGAGTGATCATCTTGCCAAGTTTCAACCTCTTCACCTCTGTGATCCAGATGGTTATAGCCCCAGCTCTGGGAGTGGCTATTAAAGTCTCCAACTGCTATAAAGTTGGTGGCTGGTACCTGTATAGAGCTGAGACTCAGGGGTTTGTTGTTCGGACAGTAATAGTTCAGGAGTTCTATTTCCATCTTGTCTACCTTTATCTGCAGCAGCTGATATTCTGCTCCATCCATGAAGGTTTTCCTTTCGTGTGCAGGAATGTTATTCCTTACAAGAGTAAGTACTCCTCCTTTTCGTCTATCTTGTCTGTCGGATCTGAAGCATTGATATCCCCTTATTTTAAAGGTTTGATCTGCTTTCAAGTGAGTCTCTTGGATACAGCAAACACTGACTTGCTTCTCATACAAGATGTTTTCCAGCTCTGTCTTTTTGCTGTATCCAGCCTGCTTGCTGTTCACTCCCTCTGCATTCCAGTGCATCATGACAAGTGGCACTCTGGGTTTCTCTTTTTCTGTTTTGTTTTGGTCAGTAGTTCTCCTCCGCCGTCTGTTGACTCCACAAGACGGTCTAGAGGGTCCTCCAGTAGCTGAGGGTGGGCTCTGTCGAGGCTCAGAGCCCGGCACTGCACCTGCCTGGTGGAGCTCCACAGGGCGAGCACCAGAACGAGATTTATTTGACGGTGTACTCTCCATAGAAAAAAAAAAAGCGAGTTGCATGATACTGTGGTTTCCGGTGCGCCTTCTGGCCCAGTATCTACGACTTTAGCACCTGTTCAACGGGAGAGTGGGCTCATCCCTAATCTGTTTATGTTCCCAGTAGTAGACTATTCGCAAGCAGCCTGGGGGTGTCACTGCTCTGCGCGGACCTTGTTTACCGAGGCGGCGTCCGAGCTCGTATGGTGAAAATATGGTTGCGTTATCTTCAAAATAGCCCTGTCTTTCCCGTGGCTTTTCTGCCATCCTGCAACTTTGAGTTAGGGAGTTCTGAGCTCCAGTCTCTTTCCCAGGCATTTTATCCTGGCCTGGCACGCATACAGAGGACCCCACTTCTGGTTCTAAGTTAGCAGTTGGGGATAGGTGGGGTAGCACACTGTGCATTCCCCGTCATCCAGGGGGCTCTCCAACTATGCAGAGCTTGCACAATGCTGTGCTCTGGTTCTGGGCTCTCCCAAGGAATCCTCACGTCCTGCACAGAGCCACTTCCCGATACCCACCACCTGCCAACCCTCCATTGTAGAAATCTCCTGCATGCGGCCATCCAGTCAAGAGCCAGTATTAAGTCTGGTGTCCAAGTGATCCCCCCAAGCTCAGTGTGCAATGCTGGGTTCTCATCATGCTGCAACACAGGAGGGATTGTGATGCTCAGCCATCTCTCTCAATTCTGCACCGATAAGTGACATCGGGGACTTAACTTTGCCTCAGTACTGGGAGGCCCCGTTTCCGGGTACATCACACACAGCCAATTGAGGCAACGGTCGCCATGGGCGTGATAGACGACAAACAGTGAAGAATGAGGCAAGAAAGCATTTAACCCATGAAGTGGGGGTGGATTGGTGCAGACCAGAGCATGTACCACTCGCCGGTGGGTTCTGCATCTACACCTATAGGGTTCCACCCACTCCTCAGCCCATTTAGTCTGGCCCCTCACCCAGGACCTGTCCGGCTTGGGTGACCCTGCCAGGAGTAAAACTCCCGCCGGCATAGCTCCCGGGATCATTGAGGCGCTCAAGCTCTCCAACCACGGCAAGGTAGGCTTACATGTGGAGAGTCGCTGTCTACAAAGAACAACAAAACAATAAAAGAAAGAAGGAAAGAAAAGAAAAGAAAGAAAGAAAGACGGGCAGAAAGAAATACGAACAGAAAGAAAGAAAGATAACAATAAAGAAAGACAGACAGAAAGACATTCAGACAGACAGACAGACAGATAGAAATAAAGAAAGACGTTATTACAGAGAGAAAGAAAGAAAGACAGACAGAAAGAAAGACAGAAAGACAAAAAAGAAAGAAAGACAGACAGAAAGACAGACAGTCACACAGACAGAGAGAGAGAGAGACAGATAGACAGACAGACAGACAAACAGACAGACAGACATAAATACAGAAAGAAAGAAAGAAAGACAGACAGACAGACAGACAGATAGACAGACAGAAAGAAAGACATGAATAAAGAAAGAAAGAAAGAAAGACAGATAGACAGACAGAAAGAAAGACATAAATACAGAAAGAAAGAAAGAAAGAAAGATAGACAGACAGAAAGAAAGACATAAATACAGAAAGAAAGAAAGAAAGAAAGAAAGAAAGAAAGAAAGAAAGAAAGAAAGAAAGAAAGAAAGAAAGAAAGAAAGAAAGAAAGAAAGAAAGAAAGAAAGAAAGAAAGATAGAAAGAAAGAAAGACAGATAGACAGACAGACATAAATACAGAAAGAAAGAAAGAAAGAAAGAAAGAAAGAAAGAAAGAAAGAAAGAAAGAAAGACAGATAGACAGACAGAAAGAAAGACATAAATACAGAAAGAAAGAAAGAAAGACAGATAGACAGACAGAAAGAAAGACATAAATACAGAAAGAAAGAAAGAAAGAAAGAAAGACAGATAGACAGACAGAAAGACATAAATACAGAAAGAAAGAAAGAAAGAAAGACAGATAGACAGAACGAACGAACGAACGAACGAACGAACGAACTTTATTTTTAAAGGGTTGAGAATTGGGCACGCAGGCCCGTCTGACATTCTGCCCTTCCTTTCTCTCATCTTTTATACTGATTTCATTTATTCTCACATACATTTTACCCATCAATTCAAGGAATTCAACGTTATAAAGGTAAAATAATAGCATACTCACATTCACAGTATCTAATTATAAACATGAAATAAAGTATGTTGAAAAATACAAACTAAGTATCACCATGAAACAAAATATGTTGAAAAACACTATCATCATCATTAAACCTACATTCAATATTATACCATTTGTTCGGAAAAATAATCACATTAGGGGGGCAGATAATCAGAACTCATAAAGTAATCGAAAAGTTTACGATTGTATGAATAGGGACTGAGATTGTTATCTTTCAGATAATGTGGAAGATAGTTCCAGAGATGAGCAGCAGAGTAAGCTAAGCTTTTCTTGAATAAGTCAAGCCTAGGCTTGGGCACTTGTATTTTGTTAAGGCGTTGACTGCGTCTTTCACTGTATTTGAACATTGGCCACAGATATGTTGGAGCATTCTGTGACAGGATTTTGTGAACAAATTTAGCTTTGTTGAACAGAAAGCGCTTTCTTAGAGGCAGTATTTTGAGATCTTTATATAGATCTACACACTGTGCTTGGCAGTTGTCAGAAACTAGACGCACTGCACGCTTTTGTAGTGAATGGAGTCTTTTTGTGTTGGACATAGAACAACCATCCCAGATTGTGGAGCAATAGTCAAGGTTTGTTTGTATGTGAGATATATAGAACAATTTACGTGCATCTTCATCTAGGAAATGTTTTATTTTAGCTAACTGGTAAACTTTCTGTGCCGTTTGCTTGGTCAGTGCATGAACATGTGAGTTCCAATTTAGATGCTGGTCAACGACTATTCCTAGAGTTTTATGTTCATTAACGTTTTCAATTGGTAAGGTACCAATATAGATCTGAAGTGTTGTTTTCTCTGAATTTTGTAATTTTTGTCTAGTTGATATTAACATGTACTTTGTTTTAATTATATTAATTAGCATGCGATTTCCGATGCTCCACCTAATCAGATTGTCTGTATCTTTTTGTAACGATAGTTCGAGTGTGTTGCAACTTGTATCACTCGTGTAGACAGTACAGTCATCAGCAAATAGGTCGCAGGATGCGTGCTCGACGTGTAGTGGAAGGTCATTAATGTATATGGCAAAAAAGTAGAGGCCCAAGAATAGAGCCCTGAGGAACGCCGGTATTTATTACGGTTGGGTTTGAGCAAGAGTTATTGTAAGAAACTACATGTTTTCTGTCTGACAGGAATGATCTAATTATCGTCACTAGTTGAAGGTTTACTTTTGATGTTTCTAGTTTTCTAATTAAAATAGCGTGATCTATCATATCAAATGCTTTTTTAAAGTCTACAAAAAACTGCCCCACATATGTTATCGTTATTAATATTTAAGTGCCAGTTGTCAATCATCTTAGTTAGAGCTGTGTGACATGAATGTTTAGGTCTAAACCCGACTGACTATCAATTAGCAAGCCGTTGTTAACTAAGTGTTGTAGTGTTATTTTATGTATGTGTTTTTCTAATGGTTTGGATAGCGATGATATTAAGGAGATTGGCCTATAGTTACCAAGGTTATTATTGTCGGAAGTGCCAGGTTTTAAGAGAGGATATACCTTAGCGACTTTAAAGTGCCACGGAAAGTAACTCCGTGCGATACATTGATTGTATATGTATGTAAGCGAATCACTAATAGCTGGAGCCGCATAACGCAATATTCGATTACTGACTCCGTCTAGTCCTGATGAGTTATTATCTTTAAGTCCTAGAAGATAGTTATATACTTCATTAACTGTCATAAACGGAATGTTGGATGGGATTGTGTTGGTACATTTGTTCTCACAAAATACTGACAGCCTGCCTAAGTCACAAGGTGAATTTGGTATTGTAGATTTAAGACTGTTTATTTCTGCATGAAGGTAATTGCTGAAGTCTGAGCAAGTAAATGAACTGTTAGGGGTTGACGAGACTGACATATTTCGCTTGTTCGCTAAGGTGTTGATTGCTTTCCATATATCTTTACTGTTTGTTTTGTTCTGAACCAAATTTTTAAAGTAATTTCTTTTTTCACTACGAATTAAATATTGCACTTTGTTCCTCTGTGCTCTGTATGTGTTAAAGTCCTTGTTTTTGTGAGCTTGATCTCTCTGCCTCATGGCGTCTAGCACTGCTTGGGTGATCCAAGGAGATTTGACCTGTCGTTTCACACGAACTTCTTTAGTTGGTGCGTGGTTATCAAACACATAAAGAAAGATACGTGTCCAATGGGCAATGGCGTCATCGGGATCAGAAATCTGGTAAACACTGGCAAGAGGTGCAGTTCGCAAATCATGTAAAAATAGTTCACGGTTGAAATTTTTAAAACTTCTAAATTTAATACTGATATGTTTATTTCTTGGAGCTTTATATTTATTCTTTGACCACGTGCAACATATAGGATAGTGGTCACTCATCGCGACAGTAGGAACAGAGCATTCTATAATGTTTTCTGCACAGGTGACGTAGATGTGGTCAATTGTTGTGGATGATGCATTTGTTACCCTGGTAGGCTGGTTGACTATTTGTTTTAGGTTGTAAGATAGTATGATGTTTTCCCACGTTTGGTTTGTGTTATGCATGTCGATGTTGAAATCGCCTAGAAGAATAATTTCTTTGGCAGTGGTAAATACTTTATCCATCATAGTGGTGAAATCTTCGTACCAGATGGCTCCTGCACTGGGATTTCTATAAAGATACCCGACTAGAAATTGTCCCTGAGTCGGTAGTTTTATTTCTAACCATATGCACTCGGTCTCTGCTGTCTCTAAATCGCTTCTGTGGCGATAACTAATAGAAGTGGAAATATATACTACTATACCTGTTTCTAGCTTTCTACTTGAGTCTCGCCGAACTGTTTTAAAGCCATTTAGGGCAATTTCATCATCTGATATTTTGTCGTTTAAACGACTTTCGGAAAGTCCAAAAACATGAAAATTTTTATTCAGAATTTGTGTAAGCTCAGGAAGTTTGCCTAATAAATGGTAAATGTTCAGGTGGCCCAGCCGTAGACCATCCTTAATTAGCCATTGTGTCTGATAGGTATGCATTTTATTTTGGCGAGTGTTTTAAAAAGGAAAATAACAAAAGCAATTTTAGATACGAAACCTACGAAAATTTAAACTAATTAACGTCACCAAGTAAGTGAAAATACAAATGTTAGTACTTAACGTACGAACGCTTGGTACAAGTATTGCTAAAAATTACAATTAACTGAAATTGTCAGTAGTATATTAAAATAGTCACACAACAGTAGGCACGCACGTTTTCACACCACAACACTAAAATTCTAACAAAGTAATTAAGCAACACTGAGAGAATACGAATTAAAAAAGTAAATAAAATAAAATAAAATCTTGCAAATTATGAAAAAACTGTCGAAGGCCTGTAGCCAATGAAATTAGATTGTTTTGAGAAAGTAACAAAGTACTTATTACTTTATGCGTCACAGTAATCAACTAGTTGTTCACGGGAGAGACGGCTTTGGTCGCAGGGATTAAGTCAATAACAAAAAACAAAAAAAATAAAAAATGAGTGGATTCATCATCGATAATGGATGTCTCTGTCAGGTATATAGTAGGGCCCCCGTTGCACAGACATCATTAGTGCTTGGCTGAGGGATGCAGGACTGGATTGCATCAGGTATCCAAGTTCTGGGTTCCACTGAGCACGATCAGGAAGGCTACGGGAGGAAGCATGACGACTGTAGATTTCATCTGCAGTGGTTCCAACACTTGTAGGAGATTTTTGGGTCTGGGACATTGTGGCACTGCTTGTTGAACTGTCATATAATGTGTTTGTGAGGGGCTGTCTTATAGGTAGTGGAGGAAACATAACATCGTAACGTTCGGCTTCCTGGCTGTATGTGGCGTTCTGTTTGTTGTTAGGTAATTTGTTGGTTACAGAAGCGCTTCTTTGAGGGGCGGGCAAGGTGTGTTGTGCATTTTCATGAAGGGCTGATCTCATGGTAGATCGGTTTGTGTTCTTTGTGTCTGGTGGGTTGTCGTGTTGCGTTCGCTGCGGGTACTTGATGTTTTTTGCTAGGATGCTGCTACCTAGTTTTGATGTATGTATTTGATCTATGTAAAGGCGTTTCTTTGGTGCTCCAGAGTTGCTTGTGAAGAAAGGAGTGTTGTTGATATAGCCAATGTTGTTGTGTTCACAATAGCTCTGGAGTGTCTTGTTGTTGGTGTCGGCTACGCGACGTTGGAAGCCATAGCAAGGTGGAATAATGGATGACATAAAAATGGAGGTGTTAGGAAATTTTTGTTTTATTGTAGTAGTCAGTTTGGAAATCGACGAAGGGCTAACTCTGTGTCCATTCATTATGTCGTTGATCCCTACATGTACTGTTGTTCTTGTAATGTTATGATGTATGTCGAACCTATTAATTCTATCAATTAATCTTTCAGTTCCAGCTCCAGGTATCGCTAATACTGAGACAGTTTCCTCTTTAGTAGTAGACATCCGGTCATTGTATATGCCTTTTAGGAGAGAGTCGCCAATTATAACGTGTGTTGCTTTACTACATAGTTGTTGACTCGGCTTTCGTTTTGATTCTTGCTGCTGCCATTGATTTTCCTGGTGTGAATCGTCCTGAATAGTCTGGGTGTTTTCATCGGGTGGTTGTTGTGTCAGTATCTGATCTGGTAGCGGCGTTAATGCCTGTTCATTTTGTACTGAACGCTGGTTAAGGGCGGTAAACCTGTTGCTTACTTTTACACTAATAGGGTAAGCTTCGTGTGCACGTGTATCCTCAAATTTTTTGGTGTTACATTGGTGCTGCTTGCGGCGTTCGTTTGATATATGTTCTTTGGAGGGATCTCCAGAAGCTTCAGGTACTGTAAGAGGATGTTCCGAGTGCTGTGTTTTATAAATAGAAAAATCGCTTCGTAGTTGCTCAACGACGTGTTTCATATTGGAATTATCTTCTCTCAGATGCAGTATTTCCTTTTTGAGTAGTTCGTTTTCTGCGCTGATCGATTTATAGACATTAGTCGTCAGATCGGCAATTAGTGTTCGAAGTGTGTCCTCCATTTTGAGCATCAGCTCCTGGCAGCACTGCGCATTTATCATGTGAGTGACTTCTGGGTGATTTTCCCGTGATAATGATTCATCTGTTTGTGTGCAAGTGTCTTTAGGGCCCATTGGATATTCTATGGCCAGCATAGGTTGAGAAAATGGAGTATTTGCTACTGTGTCGCTCGTTGGAAAGTCCCGTGATGTGGGAGGCAAAGTGGATGTATTTGTAGGAGAGTGTATGCTAGAGTTAATGCTGATGATTTCGCTGTCAGCAGATGAGACGCTGGCAGCTGATGATGTGACGTCTATTGCGAGCTGGGGTAAACATGCTGTCGAGTCCAATTTTGTGGTACAAATTATGTTTTGTGCAGACTCATTTAAACTGACAAAGTCCGTTTCCAGCCATGACTCAATAACAGTGGCAGTTGCTTGAGCCATTATCTTGTTTTTTGTATCATAAAGGTGCAGAGATAATAGTGGTGTTGTGATGAAATCTTCTACAAAGGCACCTTGTTTATCTGCTCTCGTCTCGACATGGTCATTCTGGTAGTATTTGGTACACGTTGTGCGAAATGCCTCATAATGATATGTATTGTGGAAGAGTACAGTAGCACATTTACCGTCATTTGCTATTTTAAAGGTTAAATCCGACTCTTTGTTAAATCCCTGAAGTTTAACGCGAATAGCTCTGTTTTGGTCTAAGGAATAATTTTTGATTTTGGTCGGGCGTAATCTAGAGTCCCTATCAGCTTTCGTTACCTGCGAGCCATGACCGATCTCCAAGTGTGACATGTTTACATGTCCGCTGGGATTAATTACCAGTGAAACAGACAGAAAGAAAGACATAAATACAGAAAGAAAGAAAGAAAGAAAGAAAGACAGATAGACAGACAGAAAGAAAGACATAAATACAGAAAGAAAGAAAGAAAGAAAGAAAGAAAGAAAGACAGATAGACAGACAGAAAGAAAGACATAAATACAGAAAGAAAGAAAGAAAGAAAGACAGATAGACAGACAGAAAGAAAGACATAAATACAGAAAGAAAGAAAGAAAGAAAGACAGACAGAAAGAAAGACATAAATACAGAAAGAAAGACAGACAGATAGACAGACAGACAGAAAGAAAGACATAAATACAGAAAGAAAGAAAGAAAGAAAGTCAGATAGACAGACAGAAAGAAAGACATAAATACAGAAAGAAAGAAAGAAAGTCAGATAGACAGACAGAAAGAAAGACATAAATACAGAAAGAAAGAAAGAAAGAAAGAAAGAAAGAAAGAAAGAAAGAAAGAAAGAAAGAAAGAAAGAAAGAAAGAAAGAAAGAAAGAAAGAAAGAAAGAAAGAAAGAAAGAAAGAAAGAAAGAAAGAAAGAAAGAAAGACAGAAAGACAGTAAGAAAGACATAAATACAGAAAGAAAGAAAGAAAGAAAGAAAGAAAGAAAGAAAGAAAGAAAGAAAGAAAGAAAGAAAGAAAGAAAGAAAGAAAGAAAGAAAGAAAGAAAGAAAGAAAGAAAGAAAGATAGATAGACAGACAGACAGAATGAAAGACTTAAATACAGAAAGAAAGAAAGAAAGAAAGAAAGAAAGAAAGAAAGAAAGAAAGAAAGAAAGAAAGAAAGAAAGAAAGAAAGAAAGAAAGAAAGAAAGAAAGAAAGAAAGAAAGAAAGAAAGAAAGAGAAGAAGACACATAAAAAGGGTTCATCACCAGGCATCTCGGTGAAACGTATCACAGCAGTTCGGCCTTAATTTTCCCCAGCAAGAAGCACATTGTAATGACTGTCACTATGATGTCCAACAAATTATACACTACTGCATGTGCCATTGTGTGACCCCTGGAATGCGTGACCAGTGTTTGTGCGTATGTGTGTGTCCACGTGATCGCATACGAGCAAATTTTCACATTTCTGACACTACATACGGGTAAGGCTACGTGCAAGCGCGAGCACTGGAAGGCGAAGGATGTCCTTCCGGAAGTGGCGGTACACTAATTTTGTCACCAGATCACGTGGCCTGTCGTCCGCGAGATCGCAGATATGAACTAAAAGGTTGATAAGCTGCCAGGGATATAATCTTATGTTTAAGGGCGTAGGTCATCGTTGAAAAACAAAATTTACACGCTTCCCGTATAAGTTAATTATTTCTGTTTGTCAGATTTTCTCATTTTTGTCTCCCTGTCTACTTCTCTATATGGTTGTCTACCTATCAGTCTATATGTCTGTCGTTCCATTATTCCTTCCATTTGTTTGTACATCCACATATGTCTGTATGTCTCTGTGGTGATGCATTTCGCATTACAAATCTGGAATTGTATTCGACATGATTTGTCGAGCGAAAATGCATCAAGTATGAGAGTCTTGCGTTGGTATGTGATGACGTGGGTTGTGTACTCTTGAGACGTAAGCATTGAGTCTATGTGTTCGACTAGTGTTAGCAGATTTCATAATATTCAGTGAATTTACTTATTGATCCCATAGATAAGACGATCTTTATAAAATCACTTACTTTGGAAAACGTACCTGTTATTCATGAATGAAATAGAAATACATTCTGCACGTAAAATCAGTCTGCATTGGTATAATTGATGGGATAATTTATTCCCTGAGAAGGATGAGTTGTTTAAGGAGAATGCCTCACGTATTAAATTTGGGATAATCATAAATAATATTGTATCATATGTGAAAAATTCAGATATGTGTTGAAACCATGAATTATTGTGAAGCAGTATTAAATGTTTTGGATTGGACAACAGGAGTTTTGTCATATGATTACTTATTAAGGATTTGGCTACTTGAACTGTGAACGGTTGACACTTATGGTTAATTTATTTGAACATTACACAGTGTATGCCAATGTCTATTTACAATCATTCTGAGTCATTCTCCAGCTAACCGTTAATAGTCTCTATATGTTCTTATGTCTATATCTGTATTTATGTCCCAGTGACGGGTAGAGTGTATGTGGGTGGATCTAGAAATTTAGCGGCTCAAGCAACAAACACACAATTCCGACAGGCTCACTGTACAGGTAATAATTTATTATAAATAAATGCATTCCAACGGCTAGTTCAATCTCCATATAACAAATCAAATCACAATGAACATAGGGTGTAAAGTTTCTTTTCTTCTTTCCACTCTGTAAAGTGTCAGTCGGTATGCTCTGTAAGGAAGAGTGGTGTGTTGTTGAGATCAGGCATGCTCCAGTCTACCCAGCTGTAAATGGGTAACTCACCCTAGTCCTGAGTTAGGGAAGGCAAAGGCTCCAGGGGAAGCAGGCCCTAAACTTGGTCACTCCAACCGACGCAGGATGGTGTATGTATGAAGTAGAAGTGTAGAGTGTGATTACCGCGAATGGTGTACTGTTCGTGTGCTGACCAATATAACCACTCATACACATGTGTCTACAAGGCACCAATGCAGACTGCTGGAATCTTTGTTTACTCAATTTATTCAGACGTACACACTGGGACATACGAGTACATCATGGTATGTTGACATATCAATTTGTAGGTATACATAGCAGATCTGAAGTCATGACACATTCAGAAATAATGGGCAGTACATCAAAAGTTCAATTGTCATGATACATTATGGCCGCATCCCCCTATCTGACTAAACGCGTCAGTGAAGGCAGATCGGTAAATAACTAAAGTTACTTGACGTCCATAGTTTGTAGCATATATTATGAAACCACGAAAGAGGGGGTTTCTAGCAAGATTGAGATCTCCCTGTCACTGTCCGATAATAGGATAAATAATCTGTTCTCTTGGCAGTGATCAAAACATATGATGACCGAAATCTAACATGGCTGCCTCCCTGAGTTGTCGTTCACTCATTCATAGGAAGGAGAATATAAGCCAGAGTTAATTTATAATGGGTATATAAATGATTTCATAAATGTTCCCATACAGCTCTACGGTGATCAGGTTAATTCACGTAGCCATAACCGCTGTAGGAAAGTCTGTCATCTTTGTCGATACAAAACACGACCCTAGCGATACGAAGCACAATGTTCCATCTAGGTCGAATCGACATGAGATCATCAAAATAGGGTCTGGCAATACATGGAGTCCGAATTATACATTGTACCGTACCTTAGGAGAGTCTCTAACATAAACTATAGTAGAGATACCATCCCCTTTAGAAGAAAACCACTTCATGAATTATATTTCCTTAAGAATCTACCAGCCCTTTGAAAAATGCGTACCCGCCATTATCACGGTACATCGGAACTCCTCACGACTTGTCAAGACAACTCATACTTCCGCTAGACCGGAATAACAAGAATCTAGTCCCTCCTACCCATCCAAAATATACAATATAGGACTGATTCTACTTGTACTAATAATATGTAATACATATGAATTCAGGCCATAAACACAATAAGCAAATTAATATATTTTCTGGCCCTAAAAAATAAGTACAAACGTAAGCGCAATATCCTTGCGCTGGATCAATATCCAGAACGATTACTCCTATAATCAAAAGTGTGAATCAAACATGGATTCTCTCGCTTTTACCATAGACAGCATTTTCATACACAAATGAATGAATGTCTATATTTTTCCCATATTAAATAGCCATATCGATTTTTGTAATATGTTCGTCAAAATATGCACGCAACAGATTACCACACCCCTCGGGAAAAAAAAAAATGGTACATTTTTTTTTTTTTGAAATACATCTAGGAGCAACATACAATAGGCTCACAACGCACCAATACAATGCGCAGATGATAAGCATAAGTTTTATGACCTTAGAGAAAGTACTTCTCTAAGTATAAATATTTCCAGAGAGGTGTCACCAACGCATACTACAATAATAGCAATGACACAATTTCCACCTTAGTTTATACATAAATTTCATCTAAGATATCTTAACATCATGATCATCAAAGACGAAAAACATTGAAAGATCAGCGGTGAATAAATATCAATGAACCGCTAAGTAGTGTTACAATCAATATATGATATATTACATATGTGTACACATTTCAACATAGAAACAACTGTATCAAAGTTGTATAACAGTTATGAATCATGTGGGCATCTAGACAAAATATCTGCCATCACATTTTCTGACCCACGGATAGCTCGCACCGAAAAATGAAATGGCTGTAGAGCAATCGCGTATCGCGTTGATCTCGCGCTCTTCAGATTTTTACTCTGAATAGCCGTAAGAGCTTTCTGGTCAGTTTCCACAATGAAATGCGCGCCCAGAAGAAATCTTTGCAGTTTAAGGATTGACCAAACCATAGCCAATAATTCACGGTCTAGGACCGAGTAATTCTTCTCTGCGGCATTTAATTTCCGAGAAATATACATCACAGGATGCAGAGTTCCAGAGTACTCTTGCATTAGTGCAGCTCCAATCCCGGTGGATGAAGCGTCACTACGAAGAATAAATGTCTTATCCTTAGAAGGCAATACTAGGATAGGTGAAGTAGAAAACATAGTTTTAACCTTATCCAAAGAGGATTGACATTCTTGAGTCCAATGGACTACATTAGGAGACCCTTTCTTTAGCAAGGAAGAAAGAGGTGACATAATGGAGGACAGATTCGGGATGAATCGTCCATAAAATTGTATTAGACCTAAGAGACTTCGTACTTGCTTTTTAGTCTTAGGAATAGAAATGTTAAGTATCTTACTTGTATTATGGTCTTCTGTTTTTAGGAACCCATGACCAACACGGTGTCCTAAGAAAGATATTTCGCTAAAACCAATACATGCTTTCGATGGTTTCGCTGTCAGGTTATGCTCGCGTAAGATAGACAATAGTTCATTTATACCATTATAGTGATCGTTCCAAGTATCACTGAAAAGACAGATGTCATCAAGATACGCAATGACATCTGAGCGATGAGATAGGATTCGACGCATCATGCGTACAAATGTAGCAGGGGCGTTCATAAGACCGAAAGGCATGAAATTCCATTGGAATAGACCCCTAGGCGTCGAAAAAGCAGTAAACGGTTTGGCGTGTTCGGATAGTGGAACTTGCCAATATCCCTTAGACAAATCGAGTTTAGTAAAGAAGTGAGAATTCGATAGTCTCGTAAGTAGCTCTTCTAGTAAAGGCATAGGTTCAGCATCGAATTTAATCACTTGATTCAATTTGCGATAATCCACGCAAAGACGTATGTTATTGTCTTTTTTCCGTACTATAACCATCGGCGAAGAATATGCTGATGTGGATGGTTCAATAATTTTTAACTCTATCATCTCATCTAACTCTTTCTCTACCTGTGCTTGAAAATGTATCGGGATAGGATACGGTCTGACTCTTATAGGACTATGGTCAGTAAGAATAATGTCATGTTGAATGACATCCGTTTGACCAGGAATGTCAGTAAGGACATCCTGAAATTGTTCTAACATAGTAGAAACTTGTTTCTGCTCTCCTGGAGATAATTCTGGAGAAATTGCAACATCTTTCCATGATTCATTAGAGTGAAGAAGAATCATTGGAAAAGGTAAATTTACATCCGAGAAACTCGTTTCCTCATCCTGTATTACTGACAGAGATGAGTACTGTCCATGTTGGACTGGAAAATCGTCCGTTGCCTGGAAAACAGGTTGTAAATAATCAGGACGTTCATGGAATTCCGTGAGCATGTTGATGTGGAAGGTTTTACGCTTCCCGTCAATATCGACGATATAGTCAACATCGGAAATTTTTGATATTATATCGTACGGACCTTTCCAAGAGATGAGAAGTCTATTTTCCCTACAAGGTAGCAAGACAAATGCTTTGTCACCTGGACAAAGTTGACGCAAACATCTCTTTTTATTGGCAAATTCCCTTGCCTTCTGTTTCGCAAATTCAGAAGAAGCAGTTGCCAATTTGCATGCTTCAATAATCTTGTGTCTAAGTGCGATGACATATTCATAAGAGGATTTTGTGTCATCGACAATATTATCAGCAGTTATAAGATCATGAAGTAAGGACATAGGACCTCGCGGTTTCGCGCCAAAGACAAGTTCAAAGGGAGAAAATCCTGTATGTTCGTTGGCGACCTCTCTATATGCAAAGAGAGCCGCGGGTAAAACCCTATCCCAATCCTGAGGATGATCTTCCGTTATCTTACCTAGTAGGTTTTTCAGAGTTCTATTCAAACGTTCCACCATCCCATTGGACATAGGATGATAAATACTACTCAGCGATCTCTCTATCTTCAGAGTCGACATTACTTGAGACATGGTATCCGATATGAGTTGGGTACCATGGTCGGATAATATTTCTGCTGGAAACCCCAGACGAGAAAATATTAACCAAAGAGCATCTGCGACATCAGCAGTAGTTATGCTCTTTAGAGGAACAGCCTCCGGCCAACGTGTGCACATATCAACACACGTCAAAATAAATTGGTGTCCTCTAGCAGACTTTATCTTAAATGGACCAATGATGTCTATCGCCATTTTTTGAAATGGCCGAATGGGAATGTCTGCAGCCTGAATAGGTGCATCATGGCGTGGACCTCTGGATTTAATCTCTTGACATACTTTACAAGATCGACAATAGATTCGTATGTCCTTATTCACAGCAGGCCAAAAGAAAGATTGAAGAACTCTAGCTTTAGTACGGGAAAAACCCATATGTCCAGCACACTGCGAATCATGAGCGTGCTGTAAGATTTTAACTCTCATATTTTTAGGCACAAGGATTTGAGAATGAATGGACTTAGCGGAGTCTTGTACCATACGTACAAGTACGCCATTCTTCATCGTAATCCAAGATTTACGATTAGTATCCTTATTCGGATCACCTTTTGTTGCCAGAGTAAAGAATTTCTTTAGAGTAGGATCATCTTCCTGCTGTTTGATAAAGGAATCGTGGGAAATCTCCAAGGGATCATCTTGGATCTGCGCATCATTATCTTCAGAATGTGAAGATTGTGGCATATTAAGAGCTTGAGCCCTAGTGATTACTGCATTAGCCGATTGCATATTAACATTTTCCCAATTAGAAATTTGCTGTGGAGTGCATTCTTTCACCCTGTGAATGCGACCGATGATAAGATCAGCGATCGGATTCGGCAAGAGACATGCTTGCACCTCTCCTGTAAAGAAAGGCGTAGCAATATTGATAATGGCAGTGGAGTACTTCTCCAATGTGCCACCAAATGTTACGCATTTGACTATATTGCCTGTAGCTCGAGAAGGATTTACGAGTGATTGCCTCACTCCAATGGTAGTGCACCCCGAATCGAAAAGAATTGATACCGGAGTACCATCTATTAGGCCCCTATTAAAGACAAGAGCACCCCTTCCATTATGTGCGATTGACGCATGGAGAGCGGGAAGCGGGTGACCGCAGCTTAAAGTAGACACTGTGGTTGGATCGAATAATGTTTTGCATTGCGAACACTCAGATGCTCTAGCAAAATCGAAAGCGGAATTTGCTACACTGTTGGAGTCTTTTTTATCATTATTCTGATTATCGGTGTCGTGGAACTCCTGTTGTGCAGAGTTAGCCTGGTAATAAGATTTACCATGTCTTTTGTGTTGTGATCTACCTCGGTTATAATTGTCTCTATAATTATTATTGCCTCTGTTATCTACCCTTCCAAGATGGAGGTGAAATTCGTTTCTCACCTTAGACGCCGAAAGAAAAACATCAGGAATGTGTATATTTCGATGGATATCACCATGTTATGTTAAATTATAGAATAAAAGATACACCAGAGTATCTAGTGGTGTAGATATTTTCCTATAACTGACCTCGAAACCCTCGAATCGGTCGGTTGGATCGGAGGGTTGATCAGTGAGTTAACAATTCACTATCGTAAAACAAGCTATTGTTACCGAAACAGAACCAGGCTCGACAGTAAACATGACTCACTCTAATATCTTGGGGGCTAAGGAGATTTCTAAAATTGGATACTGGAATGTAAGAACTATGTATCAAGACGGAAAAACAATTATAGAAGAATCAGTGGAAAGGCAATCGCCACTTATTATCACCTTCGTCGATTTTCAAAAAGCCTTTGATAGTCTACACCGCCCATCATTGTGGAAGATACTTACAATCTATGGTTTTCCAACAAAATATGTGAATATAATCAAAGCGCTATATGACAATGCAAGATGTTGTGTTAGAACAAATAAAGGGAATACAGAATGGTTTACAGTAGAAACAGGGGTGAAACAAGGCTGTATTATGTCACCACTACTTTTTGGAATAGCTATTGATTGGGTTATGATAAACTATACCCACAATGAACAATTGGGTATAAAATGGACAAATGGAAAATTCCTGGGGGACCTGGATTTCGCAGATGATGTAGCATTCTTAAGTTCAACACCAAGACAATCCCAAGAAGCAATAAATAATTTGTGTCATCTCTTGGTTAAAATTGGTCTCCAAATAAATGCCTCTAAAACTAAAGCTATGAACTTTTCTAACGAGACCTTTGATATCATCTTGAACGGGGAAAAACTACAGAAAGTTGAAAGTTTCAATTATTTAGGCAGTAAAATGACTCAGGATGGTGACACAACAAGAGAGAAATCCATACTAGAATTGCTTTGGCAGCTAGCGCCTTCAATAGATTATCTAACATTTGGAAATTACGATCATTGAATATACATACCAAGCTTCGTCTGTTTAATTCAAATGTTATCTCAGTGTTAACATACGGCTGTGAGAGTTGGAAAATAACAAAATCATTGGAGAACAAGCTAAATACATTCGAGAACAAATGTCTTAGAAAACTCATGAACATCAGTTGGAAAGAATTCAAGACTAATCGACAAATAAGAGAAGACTCTAGGCAGAAATATGTCTCCGACTATATAAGGAAAAGACGATGGTCATATATCGGTCATGTCCTACGAATGCAAAACAACAGAATACCACTACAGGCGCTCACTTGGGTTCCTGAGGGTAAGCGGAAAAAAGGGAAGACCAAAAGAAACACTCAGAAGAACAATAATAAGAGAAGGAAGAACGTTGGGCCTAAATAATGTGCAAGAGCTAAGAGGAGTGGCGTCACAACGAACAACCTGGAGAGCACTGGTTTCTGCCTTATGCGCCGTGTTTGGCGCTTAAAGAATTTATTATTATTATTATAACCCCTATTTGGGTTTGAATCATAACATTCATGATCATAATCATCATGCTCATTATATTGAGTATCCCTGTAATATTGTTTCTTTTGTCTCCATGAAGCACTTGGGTAGTTCCTATAGCTACTCCCTTTCCGAGAATTTCTAACATTATGGGTACCCCTCGCGTGTCGAGGACTATCAGCCCGATTCCAGTTCTTCAAAGAAGAACTCTGATTTGAGCGGTTATCTTGGTTTTGATACCTATTCCAATTAACCTTTTTATCAAATTTATTTTTAGCTCCTTGGAATTTGTGTGAGTAATTCTGATTATATTCTGTTGCCGAAGCAACTGGCATACTCTCTTTAATGTTAGAGTTACTAAGAATCATGTCAGGGTGTGCCGTGGCATACTGGTCACAATATTCTTCCATTTGCTTTATTGTACCAGGTTTACGCTCATGTAAGAACTCTAGGAATGATTTATTTACAGAAGACATGACCTTGTCTCTTAGCAATAAATCCGTAAGACCATCAAATGTTTTCTCTGTTTTGGATAATTCAATCCATCGTGAAAGTGTAATTCGTGCTTTTGAGATGAAATCTGAGAATTCTACACCTACCCCAGGTCTCATTGTTTTAAACAAAAGACGATAACCTTCTTCAGACAGCTGATATCTCTTTATCAAAGCTGCCCTAACAGCATCATAATTATCTTTGTCGGCCTCTTCAACAAAATATAACTTACCCAGAGACTCCCCTTTTAGATTTTCAGACAACTGATTCACATACTGTGATTTGTCAACATTATGAGATCGACAAGCCCGTTCAAATCTAGAAAGCCAAAATGTTATGTCATCACTGGTAGGGTTAAACGCTGGTACCTTGACCTTGTACACAAAGGGATTACCATTACCACCAGATGCCTGATTAACATTACTCATACATGTCAATTTTAATTTCTCTAATTCAAACTCATGTTCTCTTATTGCTTTTCTCTCTTCAGCTTCTCTATCTAATTTTTTTTTGTTCTGCAGCAGCAGCAGCTTCTAATTTTTTCTGTTCTGCAGCAGCTTCTAATTTCTTCTGTTCTGCAGCAACTTCTAATTTCTTCTGTTCTGCAGCAACTTCTAATTTTTTTTGTTCAGCTGCAGCTTCTAATTTCTTCTGTTCTGCAGCAGCAGCAACTTCTAGTTTTTTCTGTTCTGCATCAGCTTCTAATTTCTTCTGTTCTGCCTCAAATCTCCTTTCCTCCATTTGCATCTGCAATTTCTTAAGTTCAGCAGCAGTATCAGCTTCTTTTTCTAATCTTTTTTCTTCAGCCAGAGCTTTTTTTTCTTCAGCAGCAGCTTTTTTTTCTTCAGCAGCAGCTTCTCTTTCTAATCTTTTTTCTTCAGCCAGAGCTTTTTTTTCTTCTATTTGAAGTTTTCTCTCCTCAGCCGCAGCTTTTTTTTTCCTCAGCAGCAGCTTTTCTTTCTTCAACAGCAGCAGCAGTTTTTTTCTCTTCTGCAGCTAATGCTTTGTCATATTGAGCAACAGCCCATTGTTCTAAGTCTTTTCCAGTCTTATCAAGAGATTTTCCTTGTGCAATGAAATGATCTAATGTAGACATATTGTCTTCTTAAATCAGAAACCTGAAAAAGTAAATAGATTACCCTATTTCACTTTAATGGGAGACAAGTCTATACCATAGACTTAGTCTTAGTCCAAACTTGTATGGTTTATAATAACCAATGATAACTTGAGTACCTGTGGACAACAATAACTGTATCTCAAATAATGTGGGGACAAGCCTTACCAAGGTCTTGTATACCTCAATGTAATCAAAGATCACTTGAGTACCTGTGGAAAAAATATTTCCCTTTACCAATCACTTTGGGAGACAAGCCTTACAAAGGTCTTGTACATTTTGTTTTATAACAATAACAATCATAAAGTACTGATCTGTACTATACTATCAGTGTATACCACTATACGTTTATGTCAACTAAAGACATTACAAAGGACAAACAAGAAAAGACAATATGAACACATTTGCAGAGATCAAATTAAATTAAATAGGAGAAATGAAAAAAAATGATCACAGAAACCGTGATGATAACTGCCATAATATAACAAGACAAATAACGCCACAGTGTATAAACATAAGGGTGTAAAAAACTGAAATGAAAGAAAAGATGAGACCTACAATTATACAAACAAATCAAACAAAACTAAGGAACACAAAATTATTACCAAAAACAACGAAGAAAAGAACACCTCATCACAACTAACAGAAATAGCAGCAAATTGTTGCTAAGAAATTTCCAATTAAGAAAATGTGTACCTATAGAATACTAGTATCAGACCAATGTCACTCGGCATACCTTGTACTAGTCACACAGAACATAAACTAATTTAATACATAACAAATAACATGTAAGCATAAATAGCATATAGCATACAATATAATTTATGTCATGAATGGAATGTGTTGCAGGTATAGTGTTGTAAAGCAGGCACAGTTTATTTTAATACTAATAACTTGCCACTTTATTCAGTAATAGATTTAATTTTAAACTATTACACTGTCAATTTTTCTCTGTTGAGCATATGAAGATCCAACGATGAACTATGCACTTTATGTTCAACAACACTGTGATTCTTCTGTACGTTGAGAAATGTCAACAATACTGCTCCAGATATTTTCTACACTTGATACCACTGTCCTGTGTAATACTGCCTGTACAGCGAAAAAAACTGTCAACAAGCGCTGACCTAGATACAGCATCCTATCGGTAATACAGGTCAAGCTGACATCGACTGTATAGCTGTCCTACTGGTGTTGATGTGTTCAAACAAATGTTCTTTCAGCTGTAAACTGTGATTCTCAACACAAAACTGCGTAAGCTGGACCCAGGAATCTGGCTCGCCACTGTAAAGTTTCTTTTCTTCTTTCCACTCTGTAAAGTGTCAGTCGGTATGCTCTGTAAGGAAGAGTGGTGTGTTGTTGAGATCAGGCATGCTCCAGTCTACCCAGCTGTAAATGGGTAACTCACCCTAGTCCTGAGTTAGGGAAGGCAAAGGCTCCAGGGGAAGCAGGCCCTAAACTTGGTCACTCCAACCGACGCAGGATGGTGTATGTATGAAGTAGAAGTGTAGAGTGTGATTACCGCGAATGGTGTACTGTTCGTGTGCTGACCAATATAACCACTCATACACATGTGTCTACAAGGCACCAATGCAGACTGCTGGAATCTTTGTTTACTCAATTTATTCAGACGTACACACTGGGACATACGAGTACATCATGGTATGTTGACATATCAATTTGTAGGTATACATAGCAGATCTGAAGTCATGACACATTCAGAAATAATGGGCAGTACATCAAAAGTTCAATTGTCATGATACATTATGGCCGCATCCCCCTATCTGACTAAACGCGTCAGTGAAGGCAGATCGGTAAATAACTAAAGTTACTTGACGTCCATAGTTTGTAGCATATATTATGAAACCACGAAAGAGGGGGGTTTCTAGCAAGATTGAGATCTCCCTGTCACTGTCCGATAATAGGATAAATAATCTGTTCTCTTGGCAGTGATCAAAACATATGATGACCGAAATCTAACATGGCTGCCTCCCTGAGTTGTCGTTCACTCATTCATAGGAAGGAGAATATAAGCCAGAGTTAATTTATAATGGGTATATAAATGATTTCATAAATGTTCCCATACAGCTCTACGGTGATCAGGTTAATTCACGTAGCCATAACCGCTGTAGGAAAGTCTGTCATCTTTGTCGATACAAAACACGACCCTAGCGATACGAGGCACAATGTTCCATCTAGGTCGAATCGACATGAGATCATCAAAATAGGGTCTGGCAATACATGGAGTCCGAATTATACATTGTACCGTACCTTAGGAGAGTCTCTAACATAAACTATAGTAGAGATACCATCCCCTTTAGAAGAAAACCACTTCATGAATTATATTTCCTTAAGAATCTACCAGCCCTTTGAAAAATGCGTACCCGCCATTATCACGGTACATCGGAACTCCTCACGACTTGTCAAGACAACTCATACTTCCGCTAGACCGGAATAACAAGAATCTAGTCCCTCCTACCCATCCAAAATATACAATATAGGACTGATTCTACTTGTACTAATAATATGTAATACATATGAATTCAGGCCATAAACACAATAAGCAAATTAATATATTTTCTGGCCCTAAAAAATAAGTACAAACGTAAGCGCAATATCCTTGCGCTGGATCAATATCCAGAACGATTACTCCTATAATCAAAAGTGTGAATCAAACATGGATTCTCTCGCTTTTACCATAGACAGCATTTTCATACACAAATGAATGAATGTCTATATTTTCCCATATTAAATAGCCATATCGATTTTTGTAATATGTGCGTCAAAATATGCACGCAACATAGGGCCATTACAGTCACACGCGATATATCACAATCCATAATATTTTACAACTTTGGTTAATCAGAAAACTACTTCAACGGTCTACTTCATGAACAAATCCACTCCAATAAATCACAGGCCGTCTAGTCGCACAATTCTCTTCCCTAGCCATCCGCCGCTCTGTTGTTGTTGTTGTTGTTGTTGTTTAACTAGGGCTGCTGAGCTCCTAGCTCTGTTGCGGCCAATACCAAGTTGAAGACTCCTTAGTATTATCTACACTGTAGATCTAGGCTTTTCCTGCGGTTTTTCTGCCATTCCGAAATGTGCTGAGTTTAGTCATGAGCTCTAGTTTCTCCAGTTGGCTTGCATTGAAAGGATCGTTCGTCATTTCTGGTCCCAAGCTAGGAGTATGAAGCGCGTGGCATAGTGTGCATTCCCCGCCATCCAAGGGGGCTCTCCAAATATGCAGAGCTAAAACACTGTGCTCTGGTTCTGGGCTCTCCCAAAGAATTATCACGTCCTGCACAGAGCCACTCCTCAGCTCTCCCCGCCTATCACTGAGATCCTCTTGCGTGCAGTCAATCAGGTCCGGGGGACAAAGTGGCTAAGAGGTATGACGTCCGCCTCGAGTTCTAGAGGTACCGGGTTCGATTCCCAGTTGAGGGAATATAGTTTATGGAATTTTTTTTTTCTTCAGAACCAGTGGTCCTAATGATGTCATACTTCCCTCTGGTCTCCTGGGTAGTGAGATTGGATGCCTAACCTTCTCGGATAAGGGCGAAAAAATAGGTCCCGTGTGCAAGTTGCGCACGTTAAAAATTCCACGGCAGTTGGAAATCGTAAAGAGTAGGCTTACCAGGCCGCTGCCCTGGCAAGATTTAAAAATTAGAAACCTACCCACAACAAAAACATTTATAGAATTTGTGATTAGTATATAAACAAACTGGGATTCTCGCCGGTGCTACGGAGTTCGTGCACTGTGCTGAGATCCTCCTGTGATCTAAGGTAATAAATCGGAGCACTGTTGGAGTAGTCCGTGTGCAATGAAGATAGTCCTTAAAAAAATCAAACCAAACCAAACCAACCAGGTCAAATCCAAAGAATCACGTCTGGGGCTCAAGTGACTTCTTCAAGCTTAGTGTGCAATGCTGGGTTCACAACGCGTTTCACCACAGGGAGAACCCCTGGAAGTGTGGATGATTTCAAGAGTCAATAAGGGCGTACTTAGCCTCACAGACAGAGACTCACTTCCACATATGTATATTGTAGCACTGTGCATAGCTGGTGGTCATATAAGGATGACTCCAGATATGCTTCCATGCATTTCACCGCTCTGTTCACGCATGTTACTCACCGTGTACTGCGTCTTCCAACCAGTGTTGCCATCCTGAATTTTGAAAAAAAAACCTAGTTGGTACCTTAAAAAACACGTAGATAGACCTAGATTTTGAATTTTGGGTTACTTTTGAGCAACTTTGTCTAATTTATGCGCTTTTGGGCTACTTTAGGCTATCTTTTGGGCTCCTTGGAGCAAAAAATCGAAAAACGAAAGTTCATCTAGGTGGCGGTCTTCAACTAATGAAGGAAAATGACACGCAGATGGGACCAAAAAAATAAAAACCCTAGATCTAGGTTAACCCACCTAGGATTAGCAACGCTGCTTCCAACACACTTCAAGTCCATTCGTTCCCCTTCCACCCGTGTTCACCCAAAGCACGTGAAAATCTTACACTTTTCACTGAACATCTTTCAATACCACATAGTTTGCTGCTTGGCTGAATTTCCGCTCACAACATCGCGTGTGGCAAAATTACAACAGCGCAAGCATACACTAACTCACAACAACTTAACATACTAAATACGCTCCCACTGGAGCAGGGAGTCCTTCAAAAAATTCAAAGATCCAAAGTTACTCCTTGACAGTCTTTATCTGCCCTTACGTTTCCGTATGCCTTAACGTCATCAGTAACAGAATGAATAAACCCAGAACAATCTTTGCAATTCTATAGAACATCTGGAAATCTTCTAAGAACAGTACAAGCACCAAATTAAGATTATACGAGAGTTGCGTACTTACTGTACCGTGCGAAATACTGAAGACTAACAGGAAAGGTGTTCAAATTATCCCTATTTCCACACAACCTACCTAAGGAAAATTCTTCAAATTTTTTGGGCCGAACACGAATTCCTACCAGGAACTGCTTACACGGTGCCGTAAAAAAGATATGCACACCATCATTGCCGGCAGACGCTGGAACTGGGTTGGCCATGTCCTCAGAAAAGACCCCGATGCCATTACAAGAACTACTATGCTATGGACCTCAGAAGGAAGGCGAAACAGAGGCAGACGAAAGACTGCCTCGCAGTGAACTGTGGAGGCCGAGATACAAAGCTTGAACCAGAGTTGTGGCACTGCTCAAATGGTGGCCACGGACCAAGCAAAGTGGAGACAGTTTGTTGTTGTCCCACAAGACACCACATGGCGGGATGGCCACTGCATGCTTTGTCAGGCAGGGGTTAAGGATCCAAGTAGAAGAAGAAGAAATCACGTGAATGAATCAGATATATGTTGAAATCATGAATTATTCCGAACCCGGTACAGTTTTAAATGTTTTGGATCGGACAACAGGAGTTATGTTACATCATCACTTGTTAAGGAGTTGGTTACTTGAACTGTTGACACCTATCGTTAATTTATTTGGACATTACACAGTGTATGCCAATGGCTGTCTATGACTATTCTGAGGCACTCAGCAGCTAACCTTTAACAGTCTCCATCTGTCCTTATGTCTAAATGTGTATTTATGACTATCTGCCTTAACGTCTCTGCCCTAACGAAAGAAAAATAACGCATGTGAACATGGCCGGGGGCGGGGGAGGGGGGGGGGAGGTGTGTAGAAGGAGGAGAGAAGGTATGAACTACTGTGTTTCTGGAGTGGTCGTACTATAGTACAAGGGTAGATTTATGTACATAATGTTTACATTAAAATAACCTAGTCAAAAGTCAATCACCATCATTATCATTGTCTTCTTCTCTCCCCGGGAATCATGGAGTTCATCATTCCAGCTGACCGGTCCAACTACTGCTGTTACAACAACAACAACAACAACAACAGCAGCAGCAGCAGCAGCAACAGCACCAACACCAACAACAACCAACTACAACTACGACTACTACTACTTCTTCATCTTCTGTTTCTTGTTCTTATACAACAACAACTACTACTTCTATTATTACTACTGCCAATACTTATATGGCAACAACAGCTACCATTACTACTTATATTTTAACAATTACCACTACTACTATAATTATTATTATTACAACCTAACTACTATTACTACCACTATTACTACTACAATTATTATTATTACAACCTAACTACTATTACTACCACTATTACTACTACAATTATTATTATTACAACCTAACTACTATTACTACCACTATTACTACTACAATTATTATTATTACAACCTAACTACTATTACTACCACTATTACTACTACAATTATTATTATTACAACCTAACTACTATTACTACCACTATTACTACTATACTAAAATTATTATTATTACTACCTTACTACTATTACTACCATTATTACTACTACTACAATTATTATTGTTACTACCTAACTACTATTACTACCATTATTACTATTACTACTACTACAATTATTATTATTATTTTTACCTAACTACTATTACTACCATTATTACTACTACTACTACAATTATTATTATTACTACCTAACTACTATTACTACCACTATTACTACTACTACTACTACTACTACTACTACTACTACTACATTTATTATTATTACTACCTAACTACTATTACTACCATTATTACTACTACTACTATAAATATTATTATTATTACTACCTAACTACTTTTACTACCACTATTACTACTACTACTAAAATTATTATTATTAGTACCTAACTACTATTACTACCACTGTTACTACTACTACTACATTTATTATTATTACTACTTAACTACTATTACTACCACTATTACTACTACTACAATTATTATTATTATTTTTACCTAACTACTATTACTACCATTATTACTACTACTACTACAATTATTATTATTACTACCTAACTACTATTACTACCACTATTACTACTACTACTACTACTACTACTACTACTACTACATTTATTATTATTACTACCTAACTACTATTACTACCATTATTACTACTACTACTATAAATATTATTATTATTACTACCTAACTACTTTTACTACCACTATTACTACTACTACTAAAATTATTATTATTAGTACCTAACTACTATTACTACCACTGTTACTAATACTACTACATTTACTATTATTACTACTTAACTACTATTACTACCACTATTACTACTACTACGACAATTATTATTATTACTACCTAACTACTATTACTACCACTATTACTACTTCTACTCTTACTACTATTACTACTATTACTACTACTACTACTACTACTACTACTACTACTACTACTACTACTATTATTATTTCTACTACCGTACTACAATTATTACTACTACTACTGCTTTTACTACTACTACTTCCACTTCTCCTACTACTATTACTACTACATCTTCTTCTGCTTCTTATTCTTATACAACTACTACTTCTATTATTACTACTACTAATACTTATATGGCAGCAACAGCTACCACTACTACTTATTCTATGACAATTACTACTACTACTACAATTATTATAATAATTATTACTACCCTACTACTATTACTACTACTACTACTACTACAAATACTACTACTACCATTATAAATATTACTGCCCTACTAGAATAACTACTACTACTACTACTACTACTACTACTACTACTACTACTACTATAATTATTATTATTCATCATCTCAGCCCGTAACCCGTCATGGGTCGTAGGGGTGCCATGGTGGAAGCATCAGCAGACAGGGTCCTCCACTGCTCTCTATCCTCAGCAATGCGTACAAGTGTGGAAAAACCGTGTCCTGCCCATTCTTTGATGTTATCAGCCCAGGATTTTCTCTGCCTTCCTCTTCTCCGTTTACCTTCGACTGTTCCCTGAAGGATCGTTTTCGAAAGGGAGTCATGACGAGTTACATGCCCAAACCAGGCAAGCTTTCGACGTTTCACTATTGACAAAAGTGGTTCTTGGTGGCCTGCATAGGTGTTTATCTTCTCTCTAACATAGACATTTGTTTTGTGCTCTTTATAGCAAATGCGCAAAATTCTTCTATAACATTTATGCTCGAAAGCCTGAATCCTTCGCTCCGTATCTGCAGTGAGTGTCCAGCCCTCACACCCATACAAGAGAATAGATAATACAAGTGATTTGTATAATTTGATCTTCACAGGAAAACTGATGTTACTTTTCCATATCACATTCAACCTTGTCATGGCAGCTGAGGCCATCTCAAGTCTTGTCTTGATTTCTTTAATTGATCTTCCATCACTACATATAGTGGACCCGAGATATTTAAAGGTGTTAACTTCTTCTAACGTTTGCCCATTTAACGTAATGTTGGTCGGAACATGTTTCTTATGGCTATTCACCAATATCTTGCTTTTTTTCTATATTAATTTCCATCCCATACGTTCTTGTTACTTTCTCCAGTCTAGAGGTAAGGTCTTGAAGTTCTGATTCTGATCCAGCTATCAGATCAATATCATCAGCAAAACGTAGGTTGCACAGAGGTCGGCCTCCAATCGATATGGTTGATTTATAATCGTAGAGAGCCTCCTGCATAATATGTTTCCATCATAGCATTTCAGTGGGCAAGAGGTTTGCTTGGCGGTGCCCATCTCCTCTCCAAGTATCCTTGCAGGTACATACAAAAATGTACCTGGAGCAGTAACAATAGCCCTCAATAAATCTGTAATGTTTTGAAACACTGTCCGATCGACACATCACAAAACCGCCATCTTGGCTGCTTGTATCAACACAAACAGCGAACTCACATGATAGGCAAACTTGATGTTTTCATCTTTAAAATACTTAGCAACATAATCCAGAAAAAGCCAAACACACTACAAACTCATACAGCCTTAATAAGGGCTGTTACCACAGATGCAGCCTCCAAAACGACGACATGAAATGCACAACACAAAAGTGCGGCCTACCACGCCGCCATCTTGGCCTACACCCTATTATTATTACTACCATACTACTATTTCTACTACTATTACCATTACTACAATTGTTATTACGACTACCCAACTACTATTAATACTACTATTACTACTACTACTATTATTATTACTACCCTACTACTATTACTACTACTATTGCTACTGTAACTACTATTACTACCACTATTACTACTACTATTATTATTACTACTACTACTACTACTATTACTGCTCCTACTACCACTACTTCCACTACCACTACTATTACAACTACTACTACTATTACTACTACTGCTGTTACTTCTAATACTACTATTATTATTACTACCCACCACTACTACTACTATTACAACTACTACTACTATTACTACTACTGCTGTTACTTCTAATACTACTATTATTATTACTACCCACCACTACTACTACTATTACAACTACTACTACTATTACTACTACTGTTGTTACTTCTAATACTACTGTTATTATTACTACCCTACTACTATTATTACTACCTATCTTCAACTATTATTACTACTGTTACTATTGCTACTACTATTATCACTATCACTATTACTACTATTACTATTTCTACTATTACTATTAATACAACTGCAAATTATACAGCTGCTAAGGTGTTAGAGTTGGCCGAATATCTCTCTCTCTCTCTCTCTCTCTCTCTCTCTCTCTTCTTCTTCTTCTTCTTCTTCTTCTTCTTCTGACTGCCAGTAAAATAAAAGGAAAAGAAGAAAACGAAGGAAAGGTTTATATTTTTTAATAATAATAATAATCATCAGTTTTGTTACTACTATTATTACTATCGTTATTTAAATAAATACAGCTATACAAGCATTCAATTATCACACGGCAACAGGAGGAATCCAGTGCGTGAACATACACACACCATTAACACTACGACGTTATTACGTCTGCTGCGAAGGAAAGATCCAACAGTTTTCTAATACGAAGGCGATGGACGATAGTACAGCCCATACAATTTACGTATAACAATACACAGCGACACCTTTCTTTAATTATCACATTGATCCTCGGAGACGGGAGACCCAGAGCAAACACACACTAGAAACCGTAAGCATTTTACGTCTGTTCAGAAAGTGTGATCACTTTTAATTATGAAATACGGTACAGGGCTAATGAAAAATCACTACCTATTTTTAAACTGTCATTTTTGTTATACGTGTTTAATTAATTCATACGAAACAAACGTCAGAATAAAGTGAGTTAAATGCCACTTTGCCAGAGTCCGCTGGGAGGACAACATTAGACAATCTTTGAAGGACCGAGGACTAGAACGGAACCAGGCCAGGAGGAAGACAGCCGATAGGATAGTCTGGCGCTCTCTCTTCCAAACCTCTACACCTCACGGTAGAAGGGGAATAACTAAGTAAGCAAGTAAATGCCACTTTATTACATAAAATGGTAGGCCACATTAACATTACAGCTTTAACATGTGATCCGACTTGTTCAACATGACTTCATGGCGGGCATCAATTTTTTGTTGTCTATTATAACGTCCGTTTAATGGCCATCTTATACTTCATCGTATTTTCCTTCTGGAAATTAACAAATAAATAAATTTTATAACAGTTATGTGTCCAATGGTAGATATTACTCCATGTTTAGATTTTTTCATGCAGACCAACTTGACACAAAGTTTATGCATGGAGGCATATCTGGAATCATCCGTATATGACCACCAGCTATGCACAATATATGAGCGTGTAAATGAACCTGTGTCTGTCAGGCTAATTACGTCCGCATTGACTCTTGAAATCATCCACACATTTCCAAGGATTCCCCCCTGTGGTGAAACTTGTTGAGAACCTAGCATTGCACACTAAACTTGGAGAAGTTACTTGAGCCCCAGGCATAATTCTTTGGCTTTTACATTGTTGACTGCATGCAGAAGGATCTCACTATGGACCCAGTGATAGGCAGAGGAAGCTGAGAAGCTGTTCTGTGCAGGACGTGACAATTCCTCGGGAGAGCCCAGAACCAGAGTACAGTATTTTAGCTCTGCATAGTTAGAGAGCCCCCCCCCCCCCAATCGTGGGGGTCTCTAATGTGACAAAGAAAGAATGAGATTACTGCTCCATCAGGCATGTCGTACAAGGCGACTAATATAGGTTGTGTACAAAACTGGCAAACTCATCTTGTAGAACAAATTGTTACAGAAACCACCCCTGCAAGAACATGTGAATGCTTGGTGCGGTCTTCACGCCAGAAGGACCCGGGGGGGGGGGGGGGGGGGGGGGGGGGGGGGGGGGCTATTCTCCATAAAGTGCGAAAAGGAAAGCGATAATGACGATGATGGCGACGACGACTCGCAGTAACAGACATCTGGTGCGAAAGACGCCAGGGCAGTTTTCTAATATGCTGACGATTATCAGTAGGAGCGTCGTTACAAGTTATGTATAACAATACACAGCGACACCTTTCTTTAATTATCGCATGGAGCCTCGAAGACGTCAGCGCGCGGATGTACCTAGAAACCCAGGCATTTTTACATCTGTTAGGCAGGTAATACCAAGTTTCTGTTGTGATGAAGATTAATATCGCGAAAATAATTCGCGAACAAATTAAATGCACGTGCTCGAGAATGAAAATTGAATTTTGATATCTTGTCCGCTCAAGGATTTTCATAGTAAGACGATAATGTTTACCATATTTAATCTAACACCCACCTCACACACACATGCTGACACGCGCATTTGCAGGGACACCCAATCAGGCCTCGTGCCGGAAGCGAAAGCGAGTTATGATGTCATTCTGACACTTCCCGCATATTCCAGGTTGCGGTTAAACGAAGGGAGAGTAAATATGTATTCTTAATACTTAGCTACTCTAAACTTCCTTCGGTGGAATCAAATGTGCCAAACTGCTGTTAACTGACCATTGATTATTATCATAATAGGCTAACACTTGTGGCCATGTACGCAGCTCTATTATTTGTAATGAAAATCACGCGAATATAAAACGCTATCATTGGTAATGAACATAGATATTCATCTGTGAATATTGGCAAGAATTCTCTTTGCGGTAACTCCCGATAGCTTTTAACATATAGCTATAATGTGTAGGAAAGTAATAGAAAAATAATATGAAGAAATTTTACATAATCGCTAGACCTAACGACCTTTCTGAGGGGGAAAAACCAAAACATAGGAGGTAAGCCCCTGATGAGAAATAATTTTAAAAATGATAAAAATAGAAATATTTTACATTTTAAAAAAAAGTTCGTATATAGCATTAGCATATTTGTTTAGCTTCTCATCTGTTCTCTTTCTGTGAAAAATTCACACCGTCTTAGCATTTAAGTAGTGACTAATTTGAAACAGCTTAATAATTAGTAATTGAATCTTTAATAATAATAATAATAGTGATAATGATAATATTACAAATAACAGTCAATCAATGAATCAATCAATACCCTGTTGCTCTCATTGGAGCATAGCCCCTCAACAAACGCATACCACGTCTTCTTGTCACGTGTTTCAGCTCAATATTTGTCCACGTGTTCTTGTCACGTGTTTCAGCTCAATATCTTTCCACGTCATCCTCATAAATTCAATTCTGTCCCCAGTTGTCTTCTCCATGTGCTTCTTGGTCTATTTCAGCCCCTCTTACCCCGGGGGGTTCTAAAACAAGTCTGCTTTGTAATACTATCCACAGGTTTCCTCAATGTGTGTCGTACTCATCGCCATCGCCTTCTTCTGGATCTCTTGTTCCACTGTCTGGTTCTTGTCGTGAGTTCTATAATAATAATAATTAATAATAATATTACTCAGGTTATGTCCTGAGCGTCCGATTGACAGAGTGGTTAGTGATCTGGTCTCTCGCGGCAGTGGTGCCAGGTTAGAATCACGGTAACCACATGCTCCAGTCTACCCAGCTGTAAATGGATACCCTTTGAGTTAGGGAAGGAAAAGGCAGGGAATAAGGGAACTGGGCACCCCCACACCTCTCGATGCTGGACCTAGTATAGTGAAGTCTCTAACACTTCACTCCCCTACAGCAGTATCTGCTATGGGACTACCTTTTTATTATGTCTGTCTACCCGATGCCCAGTTTAAAACTGCACCACAATAAAACTATTACCATCATTACCATTATTGCCATTTAGCTACTGAAGGAACACTGGTCTTCACAAACATCATTCTAAATCTTCCTGCCCAGAGCCATCTGTTCAAGGTCTTCCATGTCTTCTTTACTCCTATAGTTCTCGTCTCCATGTGCTCTTCGCTATCTCTGTCACTACTTCTGACAGTCCTTTATCGGCGAACGTTGTCTTAATTGGCTTTGTGTGGTGTTCCCGGAAAGGTAGCCTCCCAGATCTGGGGCAGAGTTGCGTTTCGGTTCCGATGATGCTTACTGGTGCAGCCACCTCCCTGCACTATTGGATGGAAATGAGGTATAGCATACATATAAGCGTGAGGTGGCAGGGAAGCACACCCTTAAAAACTGTTTGCTGAAATCGGATGTGTCACGCCGAAAGGCTGTAAACTACGACACAACGTACTTTCTGCTCAAAACTAAAGGTCAGCGTTTGTAAGAGAGAGATATGGTTGAGAGCGAACGCAAACAACAACAACTTGTCAGTAGATTTCCTCAATGTTTGTCCTATCAAAGGCTAGCGTCCTCTACTCACCTCTTGTTCCACTGGCACTTGCTCGGTTCTTATCATCATTTCTATTTTGGCGATCTCGTCATCATTTCTATACTGGTGATCTTGTCATCATTTCTATTTTGGCGATCTTGTCATCATTTCTATACTGGTGATCTTGTCATCATTTCTATACTGGTGATCTTGTCATCATTTCTATTTTGGCGATCTTGTCATCATTTCTATTCTGGTGATCTTGTCATCATTTCTATACTGGTTATCTTGTCATCATTTCTATACAAGTGATCTTGTCATCATTTCTATATTGGTGATCTTGTCATCATTTCTATATTGGTGATCGTGTCATAGTTTCTATATTGGTGATCTTGTCATCATTTCTATATTGGTGATCTTGTCATAGTTTCTATATTGGTGATCTTGTCATCATTTCTATATTGGTGATCTTGTCATCATTTCTATACTGGTGATCTTGTCATCATTTCTATATTGGGGATCTTGTCATAGTTTCTATATTGGTGATCTTGTCATCATTTCTATATTGGTGATCTTGTCATCATTTCTATATTGGGGATCTTGTCATCATTTCTATACTGGTGATCTTGTCATCATTTCTATACTGGTGATCTTGTCATCATTTCTATATTAGTGATCTTGTCATCA